>JAMJFZ010000770.1:5917500-5922500 GCA_026225945.1 Cricetomys ansorgei | reverse complement strand
TCCCGAAAACAATTTCGCCTTCAGCTTTCATACCACATGCTATGTTATCTCCTACCTCTAAGATCCTTTCCTCAACTCTCATGCCCCCTTTCTCATCTCACAACCCATACAAACATGCCATTCATCATTTGAATCTGGATTCTACATGTGAGAGAAACCGTGCCCTGCTGGTCTGGCTTATTTTGCTTAACATAGCAACTTCCAGTTTTATCCATTCTCTTGCAGATGTCATGATTTGATTTTAGTTGAATTCTGTTGTGTAAATGTACTACATTTTCTTTGTTGGTTCACCTGCTGATGGACACCTAGGCTGAAGAAACAAGTGGTCAAGGGAGTAGAAGTGAGAGGGACTGAGCAGCCTGTGCTGGGGCTGCTTCATGACATCTGCCCGGGCTTCTGTTAGGGCACAGGGTGTGCGGCGGCTCTTGTAGTAAGTACTGTATGTTGGGTGGCAACAGAAGTTTATATACAGAAGTTTATATTGTCTCATACTTCTTGAAGCTGAAGTTCAAGATCAAGGTGTGGGCAGGGCTGATCCCTTCTGAAGGCCGAGGGAAAATGTGTTCCTGGGAGAATGTGTTTCAGGCCTCTCCTAAAACTCTTGCAGGTAGGTGGGTGTCTTTGAAGGTTCTGGATAGTGAAAACATCATCTTTATCTTTGTATTTATGTGCATTTCCTTGCTGGTGCATCTGCATCCATGTCTCCCCTTTATATAGGAAGTCACATGCTTGAGTATGAGGACTTACGCATCCTAACTGTAGGTGACACAGTTCACTTCATAACATAAGAGATCTGTTAGGTACCAGGGACTGTATCACTGGGTATTGGCCCTATGAGGAAGTCACCTTCTCTCCTTGGTTCTAGGTTTTGTCCTCTCAGTGATCTATAGTGAGGAGTCTCAAGGTGGGGGCCCCAGATCAACAGTGTCAACACCCCCGGGGAGCTTGCTGGAAGTATGGATTCTGAAGCTTCACTTTAGAGGCAATAAATCAGAAACTCTGTCAAGAGTCAGAAGTTTTGAATTTTATCAAGCCTTACATATAATTCTGCTACACAGGATTGAGGTAGCCCAAGCTGGCTTCAAACTCATGATCCTCTTGCCTCTACCCACCAGGTGTTGGAATTTTAGGCATGTGCCACCATACCAGGACTCTAGTTTTAAGCTCATATATTAGATTGACTGATTCAGGGCCCTCTGATTTTCCAGCCTGCATCACTCAGAGGGATGTCTATTGATCAAGTCATTGTATTAGGCTTTAGCCCAAAGCTTTGGATAGTACTCCATACACAACGATAAGGCTTTGTTTCTGATGAACTTCCGTTTGGCCCTTGGCTATTCATGTTTCGGAGGAATAGTCAAGGCTGGCAAGATGGCTTGAGCCAGGAACCTAGATGTAGAAGCATCCTGTTATCGATGTATGGATTGTGTAGGAAGGCCTAATGGAGACAGTTGTGGAGTTCAGGGAAGACCAATTAGGGAATTAATTCATTAGAGCCCAACTACATGCTGTTATATCTATTTATTTACTTAGGCTAATGTCTTTTGCTTCTCTTCCCATAACCGTGAGTACCTGTCAATAGCTGATAATGTACTTGAATTTCCTTCAGTATATTAAAGTTTTAATATTGAATATTTTATGACAGGAACAAAGCTTATGTTTTATGTTGGCATTTTGATACTTAGGGTCTTATTTGTGCTGGGAAAGTAATATAGCAATCGGCACCACAAACCGGTCAGTCAATTTTCTCCTTGTTTGCCTCGGCCAAATATACTATTTCTGGCCATTGTACCCATCCACATGTTTTGGTGACCATGCAGTGGGGTGAAGCTGGGCATCAAATGTTTGTTACCTCACTCTCCCATCACTGATGTGGGTAACATCTGCTGTCTGTCTTTCCTTCAGTCCCTGATGCTGCTCCTTATTCACCTCTTCTTACTGTACTTTGTTCTTTTCCTTTGACTGTGACAACTAGGGGTCTTGATTGTCATGATGCTCGTGTGGTTTCTGTAAAATGAAAAGCTGTGTTAATAGGAAGTTCCTTCTGGATACCAGGAGTCTTGCCTTCCAACCCCAGTCACAGGTGAGCCCAGGGAGGCCACACCCTCCTCCCTTCTTTTGCCTGAAGTGGTTGAGTGGGATGAGACCCCTGCTACCTGCTGTTGAGTGAGGGTAGAAATGCAGAAAGCAGAGTCGTGATTATGACAGTGTCCAGATGCTAGGGAGTCTGTACATAGCCATGCACATTTGAAATCTTTGTCTAGTTTGGACTAAAGGTGTCTGGTGTTATTACCTTAAAATCTGCTTGCAGAGCACATATGCAAATGTGTGTGGCTAATGGTGGTGGGCTTGTGTCAATCCTTTTTGCTCTGGGGTGCTGCATTTCATTTCCTCGTGGTGTGGACCTGGTAATGATCACTGCTGATATTTACCACATTTTATTAATGTTATTTTTATGATCCTGCAGGAGATAATTAGGACTGGATTTGTTTTTTCGTTTTCATATTGTGAAATTTCAAGCTAAGTAGTGACACAGAGGAGAGGAGAGAAATAGCACAGGGAAGGGATATGTTACAAATAAACTCAACCCAGAAACCATATTTAACATGGATTAAAATTAATGTAGCCCTGTGTTCATTATTTATATCTATTATGTGGAAAATGCGCTACTGGGCTCTGAAGAATCAGATGTTAAGGAAGACTCCTTTTCTGCCTTTGGAAAATATCCAATTAACAAACTGTCCAGAGGGAAGAAGGTGGGGGCTGGGGTAGACAGAAAGACTTTTCTTTCATTTATTTATGTTAAAATCTTCATTTAATCCCTAACATTTAATAAATCGGTCATTGGCTGAATTGAGCTAATTAGCTTCTCTCTATGAGGGTGAGAGTGAATCTCAAGCTGACCTCTTCTGGCACAGACATAAGCATTATTTCCTTTTAATATCTGTTCGTAAGCGAGTGGATCTAGACTTCAGGAAAATATCTCTCCATATATAAAATAATCAAAATAGAGGACTTAGAAGTGAAATTTTATTTATTTATCTGTATATTTATTTTGTATGCCTTTAAATTCTTCCTCGAATTATTATCCACGTTTAAGAGTTTCCCAGTGGCATCTTGAAGCGCTGCTGTCATGTGCTTTGCTTACAACTCATCCCATCACCTCTTTCTGTCTCCTCTCCCCATTCCTGATGGTTTCCCTCCTCCCACAATGTCCTCTTCCACTTTCATGCCATATGTATGGTGCGGTTTTACATATGTGTACGTATATTTGTGTATGAGAGTATGAGATAAAACGTTTGGAGTCTGGTTTCTTTCACTTAACACTCTGGCTACCATTTGCATCCATTTTTCTGCTAATGGTAAAATTTCATTCTTCTTTGTGACTGAAGAAAATTCCAGAGTGTATGTATACTTTTTCATCTGATTAACGTATATCTAGGGTGGTTTCCTGTCTTAGCTGTTGTGAATCTTCAGTAAATATGGAAGTTCAAGGATGTCTGTGTCTGAGGCCTTAGATTTCTTTGGATAGACACCTAGGGATGATAGAGCTGGATCGCCATAGTTCTAATTTTAGCTTTTGTATTTTGCTTAGTTTGGTTTTTGAGACAGGGTCTCATCTCTCAGGATGGCCCCAATCTTGCTGTGTAGCCAAGGATGGCACTGACATTCTGATTGTCACTTCCACACTTCTGAAGTTCTAGGATTGCCGAAGCGTACCGTCGCTTCCAACTCTTATTCAGCCCTGTGACGACATTGTGTACTGATTTCTATAGTGACTGTACCAGTTTATATTCCAATCTGTAATGTATAAGTATCACCCTCCTAGATACATATACTCATCAGCATCTATTGTTGGTTCTTCTCTTGATGAGGGGTGCACTTCTATGACCATGAATCAGGCTTTTGGTGCAGGCATGACTTTAGTTCTGGAGACACAATAGGATGCGGATGAAGTATATCTGACCAGGAGTAGATCTGGGTTTGAATTCTAGTTTTAATTTGTATTGTCCTAGTAACCTTGAACAGCTCCCTTTGACCCATTTAAGGCTCAGTTCCCTAAACTGTGGTCAGTACCTGTCAGAAATGTTGCATATAAAGTATTTGGCATAGTGCCTAGGACCTAACAAGCTTCCCAGGATCAGTAATTATTGTTTGTATTGCCACTCCGTGGTAATGATTAATGATTTTATTAAGTAGCAAAAACATTGCTTGTTATGTAAGCATATCATAACGTTGGTTGGGACCAGACTGTAGAGATTCATGGACGCAGCCACTTGAAATGAATCAGAAATAATAGAGATATGTTTCTATTAGTATATTTTATGCCTATGAAGATGACTAAGTTAGAATTAACAGGACTTCTGTTTGTATGAGGTCTACATGGGTACGTGGCTGTCTAAAAGACATGAAGGAGGCTGTTTAGTCATTCCATATGAGGGAGTTGGAGAGTGAACTTGAACCAGATTCTCCTCTCCTTCCCCCTTTTCTGGACAACCAGAAGACCAGTGAACCACAACTTTTCTCATGTTAACTTTAAAAGTGGAGAAGTAACTGCAAACTCCAGGGTCCTGCTTAGACCTCTAGTTAAATGGGCAAATCTAGAATCCTAGATTAGTTTTTGAAAAAACTGGGCTGTTTTTCCTAAGTCATGGTGCTAAATTCTTTATCATCCCTGAGTGATTGACACTAGGTTTGTGCTCACTGATTGTGGGAAGACAGCGGAGATAAGCTCTGTGAAGCTCAAGCTTTGATCACTCATGGAGAAATATTTCCTGCTTTTTCTGTTTGCATTGTACCACCAATGCTCTTAATTTCTGTAGAACTTTGATGAAAATCTAGTCCAGCATAATATTGCTTTCTGCCTTGTCTTAGCCTAAGCCATAAGATCTGGAAATATCCAGGACATGAATTAGCATTTACTCATTTCAAGTCTTCCTCCTTATTCACTCAAGTAAGCTCATAATTATGAGTTGGAGTGTTAACCTGCTTATCAACAA
>JAMJFZ010000770.1:5742500-5912500 GCA_026225945.1 Cricetomys ansorgei | reverse complement strand
TGAGGCAAATGGGGCTGAATCCACTTCACAACAATCCTCTCTCCCAATAACGAGCCTGTGCCTGCGAGAAAGGCACACATTGCTCTGAATGACCAAATTGCCTCTTAAAGGCCTCATTTTCTAACACCTCCATAATGGCAACCAAATTCAAGCAGAAACTAAACGGGGGATAAACTGTATTATAACCACAAGTTCCATGGCTATGTTATGTTGGGTTTTGTAAATAAACTGAGAAGGTAAGGACATTGGTGATTGCTCTAGGTCAAGAGCTAAGGATGTGAAGGCCCAAGGGCTGAAACAAGGTACCCAAAATTACAGACAGTAAGTATTAAAGCCAGGATTCAGATTGTTCATCCTTCTGTGTCATTGTTGTAATCTGTTCAGTCCTCCACTGGCTCATGTTTTGCACATCTGTTCCCAGCTGATGACACTGTCTTGGAAGGCCAAGAGACTTTGTGGAGGTGAGGCTTAGCTGGTGGAAGTAGGCCACTAGGGGTGGACCTTTGAGTGTTATATCTGGCTCCTCTTTCCTGTCACATTCTCTCTGTCTTTTGGACCATCATGGTGTGAAGAGCCTCCACCACCCATTCCACACCTATGAACTGAACTGTTCCGGTGATCTTTCCCCACCGCGATGCTCCGAGACCATAACTAACATAAACGATTTGTCTCTTAAATTGCTTTTGTTACATACTCAGTCACAGAAATAATACACTACCTCCCAGTGTGAGTGTGTCTCTAGTGGCCTCAGCCTGAACTGCTATGCAGAGAGATACCCAAGAAGAGGAAAGAATCAGGTAGGTCTGTTCCTTACCCTCTCAGACCCTTCGCCCTTTTCCTTCTATTATTCTCGCTACCTTGCTTTCTCTCTCCCCTGAGCAGGAAATCATGGTGATTATGGGGCCTTCTCTTAGCCAAGGTGTTAGGAGTTTATGCTGTGCTCCCTGGTGGATGCCTAATGGACTCAGTTGGGTTGTTCCAATAAGTTTCCCACAATCCAATGCTGGAGTGGAAAGCTTGAGTGAAGTTTTTAGCACTCTTTCAGCAGGCTCATCAAGAGCTTCCTTTTCCTCTCTGGAAATTGTGTTTCATGCCATGTGCATTTCTAATCCAAGTGTTACATCAATCAGCAATCTGGACCGGGCTTGTTGTTCTCCTGGAGTGTTTTACAAGCAGAGATGAGGTTTCTTATTCTGGCTTACTCAAGCCCTCCTGGACTCTTGGAAAAATACTCAAAGTGCAATTTCCTCTCATCTATGAGGGTCTGTTTCTTTGGATTGCTATTTAGGGTTACTGGGTTTTCTGGAGCATTACCTTGATAAAGGCATTCCTTCCTGAGTTGTGCTTGACCTGCGGGTGAGATGGGGAATCTGTTTCTTCTCAGGGCTATTGTAAAGCTAGGGCTCACAGAAAACAGAGCAAATGGGGGCCTTTGAAATGTGATCCTTTTGGCCAAGGACAGTCTTGTGGTTAAAAGGAAGGCTTACCAGGACTCTCTGTTGTTCAGGTCTGGTTCCTTGGAGCATTCAGCCTGAGGATGGGATTGGCTTTTGGAGAACTTCATGAATGCTTGGTTTCTCATTTTTTCATTGTCAAAGAAAGAGGCAAAATTCTTCAGAGGACCAGTACCAGAGGAGGTATTGCTGGTAGGGGTACAGCTGCCAGAACTGGCTCTTGGACATGCTGCCCAGCTGTTTACTGAATGTTTGACTAATACTTGGCCTCCCAATGTTGAGATTCTAGTAGCTTATGCCAATCACTGAAGCCAAGATGGTATTTGTTGGCCAAAAGTCCACCTAAGAACCAGAATCTGAAGTCATGAGCTAGCACAACAGAAAGGAAGGAACTTCAGAGTCTGGTTGCTGGAATTTGATGGTTTGGGGTTCTTTGTTTTGTCAGTGTTCCTGCTTGTGGAACTCAGAGGTCAGCATTAGGTGACTTCTGTTATGCCCCATTTTATTTTTATTTTTTAATTTTAATTGAGCCCCATGAACCTGGAGCTCACTGGTTCACTTAGCCTCTCAGGCTGGCAAGCTCCAGGGACTCCTCTTTCTACTTCTGTGGCACTGAGGTCACAGCACACATCCTGTTTCCTTACTTAGGTCCTAGGGATCCATACTTGGGTCCTCATGCCTCTAAGGGAAGCACACTTACGGACTGACTGTCTCCTCTCCAGTTCGCCCTTCCTTTTGGTTGCTTTTAACTATTCGAGAACGTTTCCTTTCCTTAAATGAAAGCATCCAGCTGACATTTTCCTTAGTTGGGTCCAAAAGATGGGACCTGTGCCCCAGTCCTATCTTACTCTGTAAAGGGCTGATATGAAAATTAGGAGACTACTTTCTCCTTATTACTTAAATTCGTCCATAGCTTTCCTTTCTTTTCCTTTCTTTTTGTTCAAAACAAAACAAAACAAAATACAGACCTGTCCCAGCAACTGTGACATGGTATTGAGCTGTCTGAGGTTGTTTTTTTTTTTTTTTTTACTGTTATCTTTAAGAAAAGAGTCATCTCAGAAGCAGCTCTGACAGCGCTGCCACTTCACTCACACCTTTAAACTTCTCTTTCTGTTGTCAGTCAGTAGACAGCAGACGGGGTTCTGATGGGCCTGAGTGATGTCCAAATACATAAGAGATCGGAACGGGGCCTGGAGCAGCGCGTCAGAAGCCGTCATCTGCAGCCTTTATTCTTGGAGGAGCTGTCATGACTTTCTGAAGTTCCCCTGTGCCAGGATCTCATCTCCTGGGCTGCCATCTGCAGCCCACGCAAACAGGCACACGAGGTTGGGGCTTCCTCTGGCACACTTTCCAGAAATCTCAGTTAGGGTGTGATGTTGAATTCCTCTGGCCTGTGTGCTGCTTGGGGGGTGGGACACGAATACTATATTAGGATTAAATCTGTCATTTGAAACCGTGTGACACATAACAGCAGCGACATCGATGGGAATAACAGGATGAGCTGTTACTTCTCGACTCAGAAGCAAGTGTTTTCAATCCAGCATCCATTCATTTGCTAATGTCCTAGCGTGCACACGGTTTCTCTTCCTACTTTAGGAAGTGAGATACAATGTCTACCTGCCCCCAAAGGACAGAGTTCTCTAGTTTCTGTAGTTGCAAGCAGCCTCAAGTCAGAGTGTCGATGTAGGGAATTCCAAACGCAGGGCCCCGTGTGCACCTTATGTGTCTTATGACCGAGCCTAACTTACCTGTTGGTTGTGAGTTTGCTTGCCAGGACTTAACACATGGATTGTTTCAGTCTCAGAATTTTGGATATCAGCAGAACAATGAATCACAGATACTTAATTTTAAAGAGGCCAGTTTTACAATTCATTTATCTATACTCCCCATCGTCCTAGTTTCTATCTCCCATCTTTGGTTAAGTTATCCTGAAGACATATCATCTTCCTCATTTAAAAGTGTACCTTAGGTTTTACCTAACTATTCCCTGGGACCTCTGTGGAGGGAGGCTAACACATTTGCCTGGCTTGCCTGGGACTCAGAGCCCATGAGCCTAGAGCATTCCGAGATGTGCCAACCTGGAAAAGTATGTTGTTTGACATTCAGCCTTCCATATGCAGTATGAAGCATTGGCCTTTGGAGACAGACGCTTCTGTGTCAATTCCGGCTTTAATTTTTAATAAATGTATGGACTTTGGGGAACTTGCTGAACTTCTGGATATCTTTTTTCTTTTATTTTGAGTTATTTTTGTGAATCTGCATTTGTGTGTACATTGTATGTACACATGCAGGCGGGTGTGTGCTTGCGCGTGTACCACAGAGACCAAAGAGGTGCTAGGTATCCCCTCCCATCATTCTCCACCTATTCCTGTGAGGCAGGGTCTTGTTTCTGCTAGGCTGGGCATCAGGAAGCCCTGGTGATCCTCCTCTCTTTGTGTCTTCTTGGAGTTGGGATTACAGGTGTTTGAGAGATACTCAGCTTTTCATGTATGCACTGGGTTCCAGGCTCCATCCTCATAACTGTGTAACAGGTACCATCACTCAGGCCATGTTCCGTGTTCTTCTTCCTTTGTCTGTAAATAGAGAGTAGTATCACGTGACTCCTAGGCTTGTTGTAGTTGGTATTTATGGTATTTATGGTATTTATGGCTGACGTTTTTATAACTTTTACTAAGAGCCCCTTATTGTGAATTTTTTTAATCACTACAACTCACAGAGACCAGTAAATACTGCTTCTGAGGTCCTGAGTTCAATACCCAGCTCTGCACTATTGCATACAAAAACTTTGCGTGGTGGGACAAGCCTTTAATTCCAGCACCTAAGAGTGAAAGCAGGAGAATCAGCAGTCCTGGGACATCTTTGGCTACATAGTGGGCTTGAAGCTCATCTGGGTCCTCTCCTCCTTATGTGCCTCTTGGCTTTGGGTTATCACTCAAAGAGAATAAACATGGAAAGATGCTTAGTGAAGTAGACCTTTTGTGTAAAGCATTCTCAGTTAAGTTAGATCTCAGGTCAGGCGTCTCTTCAAAGAGTTTTTTATTGCTAACTGACTCTTAAGTTGAGTCCCTACTTCTGTGTGGCTCTTCCTCTCTATTCCATAGTATTTGAATTTTTCTGGGAGGAGTACCTGTTCCTGTCATTAAAAGCATTGCTTATTTGTGTGATTTTACCTGTACTGTCTACCCTTAGTAGAATATAAATTCCATGAGCAAAGACCTTCACACGCCATATTTAATCCTGTATGTAGTTCAGCTAGCCGAAGGGCCGTATCATAATGCTAGGTAATAATAATAAGCAGCTAATATTTCGTAAAAATTTGCTATTTTTAGGCATTGTTGGAAGCAACTTACATATATTACCCCATTTACTCTTTACAAAGGTCTTGCATGTCATTGTTGTTTCTGATTTCCAGATGAAGAGTTGAGGGTTTATACAGCAGCCCAGGGCCGTACAATCAACAAGTAACGAAGTCTGGTTTGAATGCCAGGCCACGGGGCTCAGAGAACATGCTTCGAATCACCGTATTTCAGTGCCTCTCTGGTAGATAGTGAGTACTTGTGTGGTAATGAGTTGATGAATGGAAGCTGTCCCGAAGAGCCTCCCTGGGCAAACAGTCGTGGGGTCCTGTGCAGACGACACCTGGACATTGCTGCACGCCTCCCTCCCGGGACAGAGGGCGTGACACTATCTCATGGGAATCAGAAGTCCCACAAGCCCAACTGGGTTTCAGTGACCACCACGGCTACTATTTATACTCTACACTTGATAGGGCCTCTGGCTCTATTGTACATTTCTCGTCCCTTCCTCTCTCTTCTTAAGAGAAAAGGATTGTGGGAAATACTTTGTTTTCCCTGGGAGCCAAGCTATGTATTTACTTCGAGTTTTATTAAATGAGTTATAAATTTTCCCAGCAATTTACGCATAGCTCAAGAGGTTTGATTTGCATGCGTTGCCTTTTGCAATATGCTTTTCGTAACATTGCAGATGCGTCCTCCCTAGCTTCGGTAAACAACAGGCACTCGGCCAGGTTTTTGACTGAACACATGCCAGGCTTGGGAAACAGGACTTAACTCTGTGGTGGCTGGGGGCAAGGGCCACACATCCCTCCCTGTCCAAGGCATCTGGGATTTCCAGCAGAGTTCCTGATTGGCAGCAGTAAACATTTTCAGGAGATTCTTTGTAGACATCTTTGAAATACTGTTAACCCGTCGGATAAGGAGTAGACAGATGTCTGTGCGTAAGGATCCAGCTGTCATCTGATCTTATTTTAGATGTAGTGCAATGACAAAGCAATGACAATGACAAAGAGAGTTTCTTGGGACCCCAAAGGTGATGTCTGGAGATACTAAAATCTGGCCGGGTGTCTGTGATAAGGAGACCAGTCTGATATGTATTGATTCCAAGGAGAGGGCTTTTGGGGTTGGAACTAGTCCTCAGGGATTCTGTCCATTGGGTCTCCATTAGATATGGCCCTTAAGTTTCTGCTGAATGGGGTTGTATGGTCCCTGCCAGGCAGACATGTTGGAAGGACAGAGGAGAATGCAGTTGGAGTGGAGTGGTCATGACTGTCCATGCTTCTTACCCCAGGACTTGCCTAGTCAACTGAGATCGCCTTAGGGGGGATACAGATACTGAGTGAGGATTTTCTTTTGGCATCTCCCATCCCAGAGATGGGAAAGCTGCTGGAGGTGGGGACTAATAATATCCAGGTTCGGATGATGTTTGACTGCATTCAACAGAAAAACAACCTCAAGTTAATGCTGCTGTTACACTGTAGGATGTGTTTCTCTCGCTAATAAAGTATGGTGGTGGGCAGTGCAGTCTGGGGTCTCGCAGTGTCACCGTGTCCTTTCTCTTTGTAGCTCTGATCTCATGCTCTTTGCTTGTTTTCTCATGATTCAAGATGATGGCTGTTGCCCTTGTGGTCCCTTTCTCAGCCATGGAAACAAAGAGGACGGAGTGAAGATGAGGCTCAACCTCCTTTGAGGACATGGCCATACTGTCTTCCATGATTAAAGTCTTTGCATCTGATTGGCCAGAAATTATTCACAGAGCCACATCTGAATAGAAGATGCAGTTGTTCAGTCTGGCAGCCACACACCTGCTGCCATTCTAGCTTTTGTGGTAAAGGAGGCTGTGGGGGTAGGGCTGAGGTGGACACTCTGAGGCCATTGTTAGATTTGTCCCATGGCTTTATATTTGAAATAGAAAAAAAGTAACGCTTTTTTCCCCCCAAAGTTTGTTTCATTGATTATGTTAGGAAACACAAGGAAATATTTTTTAAAGAATCTTATAGTTACCTTTTGCATGCACTAAATATTAATTGGTATAATCGACCCAAGATTTAAAAGAGAGAATACATTTAAAAAATTGCATTTTTATTATTACATTTTTCATTATTTAAGACATTTTTCAAATTCAAATATAGTTTGATCATATTCCTCCCCTCCAAGTCCCTCCAGATCCTCTCCCTCTTCTCTACCCATCCAACTTTAAGCTCTTTTTCAAGAAGGAAACAAAAACCCAATAGAAAATAACCCCCAACCAAGAAAACAAAATAAAAAAAAATCCAAAAAGAAAAAGAAAATAAAAACATCAAGCTATAACCAAATAAAAGCACACACAAAACTGTAGAGTTCCATTATACGTTGGTCACCTATCCCTGAACAGGAGGCCTGCCCTGGAGTGGTTGATAAACCCAGGGTCACGCCACTGGAGGAAACTGATTTTCCTTCTCCCAGAAGGTATAAGTTGTATCAGTTGTTAACCTTGTCCCTAGTGGCTAGATTTTCATTCATCATTCATCATTCATTCATTTTTTAAAAAACTTAACAAAATAAAATATAATGATAAAATGAAAAACTATCGTATCAAAACTGGGCAAACGAAGCCAACAGAAGGTGAAGACCCTAAGAGAGCATCAGAATCAGAGATCATCTGTGCACATACACAAGAGCCCCGTAAACACACTGAGCCTGCAGTCTTAAATACATGCAGAGGGCCTGCTGCAGACCCTGCAAGCCCTGCGCATGCTGCTTTAGTCTCTGTGAGTCCCTAGGAGCTTTGCTCATGCTCATTTAGAGGACCTTGTTTGTTTGCTGACCTCCATCCCCTCTGGATCTTACACTTTCTGTCTCCTCAGAACCGTGAACGTTGAGGGGAGGAATTAGGACATCATAAAACTTTACATTTAGGTCTCCATTTAAGTAAATCAATTAAAAATGTTAAATAAACACAGGCTTTTAGAAATGAGAGAGGGATTATGAGGATTATGAGCAGTGACACAGGGTGGCGTTTTGTGGCCAGACTGTGAATTTGAATGTGGGTCTGTTATAGACTGGTTAAGTAATCTTGGCCTTTCCCATCCTCCCCCCGTCTCTCTCTATATACACATACATACACCCATACAAACATTTATATATATATATATATATATATATATATATATGTATGTATGTGTGTATGTGTATATATATATGTATATTTGTATGTATGTGTGTATGTGTATATATATATGTATATTTGTATGTGTGTGTATATATGTGTGTACGTGTAGATTCTGTAGCATAGCATAGCCTTAAACTCTTTGTGGCTGAAGATGACCTTGAACTTCTGATCCTCCCTCTCCCCCTTGAGCTGAGATTCTAGATGCCCATTCCTGAAGTTCTGGGATTCAAGCCTAGAGCTTTGTTCATCCTAGGCAAGCACTCCACAGATGGAGCTGTATCTCTACCCGTCTGTGCTCCATTTTTTTTCTTCAAAATGGCATCAAAGTTGTAAGGATAAAAGACTTGTCCTTGCTGAGCTCTTAGGATGGAGTCGGTGGAATCAATCACCCGTGACCCTCGGCCATTGTCACCGCCGCTGTTGTGATTGTGGTGCGTACTGCTACATAATAAGTGTAGGAGATGCATCAGATTTGCGGAGAACAGAAATTCTGAGCTTAGTAGACATATCGTGGAAATCGGGGGGACACTGGCTTAGAGGGACAAGGTTGACAGTTGTCTAGGAACAGTCTTAGCCTCAACAATAAATACTACTTTAGTAAGAGCTAAAATCCAGCACTTTATAATTTCAAGTATCGTGATAGAAGTTTATTGAGCAGTTTCTCTATGCCAGGTACCGTGGGGTTTGCTTGGGTTGTATCAAAGTTAATTCAACACTACTAGGTAACTTTATCTTTTCTTCTTATGGAGGACCTTAGTCAGGACTAGGTTAAGGTAATTCCCAGTATCCTATAGCACCATGGGGTGAACCTCTCAGCCTCTGCTAAGGAAAGGCCCTCCACTTCCATTTGTAATTTCTTTTCTTCACCTCCACCCCCATTTGGGTGTTTAGCCTTCCACTGTCTTCCCACACCCTAGACTCTCTGATTTCCCTTTTCACCCTTGTTCCTCCCGGCACTCCACTTGCCAACTGCTACAAATTTGCCAGCCATTTCCTAAGCTCTTCTCTGCTGTCAAACTGACCTGTCCAGCCTCTGTGCACAGGACACAGCAGGTGTCAGCTTCTGGTCTGGTGAGCTAATACATGGAAATGGACATTAATGGGCCATGGATTACATCGCTCTAGGTCATTCATCTTAGAATGTGCTGGTTGACTTGAAGTTTTGTTTACTTAATAATTGATCTGTGTCCCTCCTTCCCTCTCTCCCTCCATCCCTCTGTCCTTCCCTTTCTGTTTCTAATAGAATTTAGTAAGAGCAGTTTAATTTCACAGCACAGAGCACAAGGTATAGAGAATTCTTTGGTAACCCCTGTGCCCATACATGCATAGCTCCTCCACTATCAGCACAGCCTCTAACTTAAGGTCTTTAACTCAAAGGAATAATTACTGGTGGATATTAAAGGCAGGGAACACCTCAGCAGCCCATGGGTAAGTCTTCAGACTTACCCATTGTGTAAGGTTTTTGAAATGCTCTGTCTTAGAGTTCTGACAAAAACGGACCACAGATGTGATAGAGTGGGCAAAGCACCTTGCTGAGTGATCACTCAGGGCCTCTGCTACTTTCCCTACAGCCCCCTGTCCATCAGATAGTATATACCCAGTCAGTATTGTTGAGAGTATGAATCACTTACCACATGCCTCTCAGTTGGGAAGGGAACAAAGGGCCCCTTAAGGAATGGGGCAATGAATTATAGTGGGTCAGCTTCGGTTGGGCCTCATGGACTTGATAGATTTTTTTCTATTATTATTATTCCAGCTATAATGGTCTGTCATGCAGGTCAGCTTGCTGTCATCCAGGGACCCTGTACATCTCTGGCTAAGTGTGAGCTGAACATGAGCCGCATACTGCTGGGATTAGAGGGTATTCATCTTCCACTATCTTCTCTATCTTCGGAGCTGGAGGCTCAGTGTGTTACTCCCGTGATGTCATAAAGCAACTGATGTCTTAGTACACCCTGCAAGAATTATTTCCTCCTTTACTCTTCCTACAGATTGTACCTTATGATCCATTGAATTTCACTTTCCTATTTTTCCAACATTTCTCATTCTCTGCCCTTATTTTATCCTCTCTCTCAGACCATCAAGAGAAGGAAGAAATGTTGCTTAGCAACCAGAGTGGAACTAGTCAATACTTCCTCTGATATTAACCCTTTGGTAACAAGCAGCGGGTCACTCAATTATATGACTCTCCGCAAGTATATGTTTCAAAGTAGAGGTTAATATAAGTTAGCACCGAACGCCATTGTCAGCCACAAGCATCGGGGATATTCATGCTACTTCTGCATGTATGTTAGTGAGGACCAATGCTGCAAATCATATTAACTGTTATTTTGTAAAAGCAATTCAGATTCCTGGAAATTTGCTATGATTAATATAGAACGGACTTTTGTTTTCAAATGCAGTATCTTCCGAGTGGGTCTTTCCTATACATGATGGTTTGCATTTTGGACACAAGTTCATTTCACGAGCAGAAGGTACATTTTCAATGTTGTGACATTTGCTTTTCTGATTTACCGTGTGTCAGATGCCGTGCCAAGCACACAGTAGCTGACTTGGTTCTTTAGTATTTTGTTGCTGTTGCTGTTTTCTGACTCTTCCCACCTTGAGTAGCCTGTGGCATCTTTGGGTTTTCAGATACCCTGGTTATTCTTCCGCTGGCCTGGTTTCTTTTACTTTGACTCTGCAATGTTTGTCTGAGATCCTTTGACCTTTTAGCAAGTTAGCAATGTAAGGCAACAGGACGATAAACTTAACTGTACCTCTCTCACATAAAGGCATTTGTAAGCCTTACTTTGCCCTGTATAAAATTATATTTGTGACGTTGGTTTTCAACGTGTATCTTCTTACCTATGTTCCCCACCGGCCTTTTTTTTTTTATTTTTTGCTACAGTTGGCAAGTCAGTTTAGCTCCTACCCCTAGCCTTCTTGAGGCGGTGAATGCTAAGAGCAGTAGATAGGACTGTGAACTGATGCCGTCTTCTCTCTAGCATGCTGTTGACTTACTGAGAGCTCTATATAGAGCATCTCAGAAATTGATAGGACCTGAGAGTCTCCTGAATGTAGACTGAGTAGGTTTTGACTAGTTGGGCTTTTTAAGTTGCTTCCTTGTCTCTCTTATAAGTGAGCAGCTCCTCTTTCACACTGTGCCTTCTGGATCACCAGAAAGTCTTAGGGTTGAGTATCCTTGGGCCCCCTGTGTTCTTGCAGTGTGCCTCCTATTGGACTTCCCACATTCCTGGGACCTCAGGGTTCCTATAAATTACATCATTGGTGGATTGTGTTGATTGTCCAATATGCCATGGTTTGTGTACTTGGTCCCTGACATCAGTAATTCTAATCGATGTAGAAAAGTGTCTGTGGTGAATGGATTCTGTAGGCAAGCCAAAGACTATGTCGGCTTTTATGATGTTAGGAGTTCACTTGCTTTCCACAAGTTCATGTGGAGTCACATGTTCCTCATCAAGAACATGTTTTTAACTGGAGCTGGGCAGTTATCTCCAAACGGGTACAGAAGTTCCTGGAATATTTATCCTTTGATACTTGAATTCTTGTCTTACTTCATTTAGAACAGAAAAGGAGAAGGGATATGTGGACACATGACTGAATATGGACATGATTCTAGCAACTTCCATTTTGTACAGAGGCTATGTAGCAGGTATTGTAGTTGCCTTGCAAGGACAGGAAAACTTGGAATGAGATAGGGCGTACGTTGCCTGAGTGCACGCCCATGTGATGAAGGAGACTAACTACAGCTGGCACCTGGGTCTGCATGCTCTGCCCTCTCTGATTACCACGTTCCTCTTGTACCAACTGCTACTGTGGGAAGGAAGGAAAGGTACTGTGTTGTCGAGGTATGAGTCATGTAGGATTTCAGCCATGACAGGCCCCAGGCTAGTTGTCACCCTACGAAAACATCCAGTCATCCAGTTTGTACATTTGACCACTGGAGCTGTGGCAGGAAGTGAGGAGCCAAGTGAGACATCCCAGGCTTGCTAATGTGGAAAGTCTTCCTCGGTCTCTCATTTACTGCCTCACTGACCTAACCCTCAACTTGAAATGCATGACCATTATCTCGGTCACTAGGTGTGGCTGGAGTCTGCAACTCAGTGATGGCTCTGAGCATGGCAGTGCCTACCTGCCAGATGCTGCAGAACGCTTGCCCCAAGGCCAGGCATTTTACAAACACTATTTTCTCCTCTTCTGCTGACAACTCTGTGGAGCATGTGATCTGTGATCTGATGACCACTTTTAGTTGAGAAGAGAGAAACTCAGAAAAGGTAACAGGGAACAGGGTCACCTACAGCCATGATGCCACAGTGAGTTTAAACCCTATTCTGGTTTCAAAAATATTCTTTTATATTATTATTATTATTATTATTATTATTATTATTAGTATTAGTATTAGTATTAGTATTAATTTTCATTTTGGCTTCTTGAGACATGCTGTCACTCTGTAGCCCAGGATGTAATGAAACTCACCATGTAGACTAGCCTGGCCTTGAAATCCTCCAGATCCTGACAGCTGGCATTACAGGAGTATTGTCACCATGCTTGGGCTCAAAGCTGTTCTTAACCAACATGCTATGTGATGTGAGAGTTTTCTGTCTTCTGAAGTGGATTGTGTTTGTGATATGTGCTGGAACTTCAATCTTCTTCATGTTGCGTTTCAGGCATTGACTTGTACAGTTAAGCCTATGGCAGGCAGGAGCCATGCCTTTCATTCCCCATGAATAGTGCATTCATAGGTTGCCCTTGACTTTCTGGCCAGCTGTTCAACGTTCTCGCAACTGCTGTTGATGGAAAGATCTTGGGACCTAAGGAGATGCAGGACAGAATACTCTCAGCCAGAACCTCTCATGGAAAGTATGGCTTTGTCCTCAGCCCACTTTGGACTTTCTAAAATATCCTGGGAAACAGTAGATCATGCATGTAAGAGCTCTGTGACTTCTCTGTTGGGTGCCCACTCCCTATGCTGTGATTTTGCAAATCACATGAGATGATGCTCAAGTCTTTGGTGTAGGCAATAGTCAGTAAAATGGATCTCTGTGTGCTTTCATTTTGGTTTGTGTTTTATTCAGCAGGTGATTAAGTTTTGAAATTTGTTTTACAAGCAATTATGAGAGCAAAGTATCAGGTTAGAAATTCCATGGAATAGGAATGGTTGTGGTAGGGTGGAAAGATTGGAGACTGGCTCACAGTAAGGGGCGTGCTTTTCCTTGATGACAATTCTCTTCTCGTTCGTTCCAGCATATTGTTGGGATGCAGGCATGAAGTGGGGACATTAGTGTGTTGTATGAACCACCTGTGGTAAACTGTGCTGGGAATGGCTCATCACACAGATTCCCCACATCCCACAGCTGCAGAATATGCTCTTTCCCCTTCCTCACACAGTCCGCCATCCAGTGTGAGCCCCAAGAAAGTAACTTTCTTCCTGTTCACACCTCGTTCATCAGAGGCATAGAGAATGCGTCCTTGAGCAGCCACTCACAAAGACTGCAGGGGCTTGGAGCAGGCAGAAGTCAAGGAGGTTCAGTCGTGCCTGAGGATCCAGTGTGTGATGGAGGAGGGGAAATAGAGAGGCACCCCGCCTCCCTGCTCCTTGGAAAGGTTGTCCGCCTCTGCCAGGTGTGGGTGGAGAAAGGACTGCAGGTACACATACTTCCCCCACGCCTCCAGCTGCTCAGTCGCCTTGTCTCTCAGCCTCTCTGCATTTCACCTTCCGAAAAAGAAACCTGTGCTGCTTCCCTTTCCCCAGACTGTAGGCTTTTTCTACCTATCGTGGTTCCCTGGCTGAACATGGAGTGGTTTCAGCATTTCACCCCAAAACCCTTTAAAATCTTCTCTGATCAAATGACGAATCTTAAACATAAATGAATTTTTTCTGAAATTTTTAGCCCCATATCAGCGATCATTTAAAAGTAAGGAAATTTGAAAGATGGTTAAGTGCAGATGGAGAAGAGACATTGCTGTTTTTAAAAGATATTAAATGGTGGCTTATATGTGCAGAAACACAAGAGCTCAATTTGTGGGAATCAGTTCACTTTTTCCACTCTGTTGGTCCAAGAGATTAAACTTAGACCAAGGCTTGGCAGCAAGCACCTGTACCATCTGAGCCATCTCACAAGCCCGGGTAGCTTACATTTCAAGTTATATACTTTAAAACATAATGAATATATACATGCATGTATATCTGACTGCATGTGTGTATTTATGTGTTCATCTATATACTGTCATGCCCCATGTGTCATCCAGCTTTCCCACACTGTAACAAAACACCTGACATAACTTACTTACAAAGAGAAAAGGTTTATTTAAGCTCATGGATTTAGAGTTCTCATTCTGCCACCAGGTAGACACATTGTTTTCAATGTGGCAATAGAGTGCCCAGTACATGGTAAGCAATCTGCTCATCCATGGTGGGGGGTCAAAGGGTCACATATGCTCCTAATGACCTAAGGATCTCCTACAAGCTCTTTCCTTCTGAAGGCACACAGTACTTCCCAGTGGGCCTTAACCAGGGACAAGCCTTTAGTAAAGAGGTTCTCAACCTGTGGGTAGCGACCCCTTTGGGGGTCAAATGACCCTTCCACAGAGGTAGCCTAAGACCATCTGCATATCAGATATTTACATCATGATTCATGACAGTAGCAAAACTACAGTTATGAAGTAGCAACAAAAATAACTTTGTGGTTGGGGTCACCACAACATGAGGAACTATGTTGAAGGGTCGCAGCATTAGAAAGGTTGAGAACCACTGCTTTAGTGTATGTGCCCTTACGGATATTTTATATACAAATTGTTGTGTGCCACATAGAAATTCACTATTAATATTTTAGTTTTGAGGTTCGTTTTTACATTTCTTTCTCGCTCTCTCTGATGCTTCTCTCTCTTTCTCTCTTTCTTATTTATTTGATGTGGGGCTGGAGGCATACATAAGCCGTGGCATGCGTTGTTGAGGGTGGAGGGAAAATCTTGCAAGAAACGATTTTCTCCTTCTACTGTGTGGGTCTCGGAAATGGAACTCAGATCATCAGACATGACTGCTTCACCCACTGAGGCATCTTGACAGACCACACAACTCCATTTTGACCAACAACAGATTACCTATGAAATAATGAGTGATCTTGGGAGATTACATTGGCTGCCATTGCCATCAATGTCCGAGTTTGTGTGAGTATGTTCTGTTTGCACAGTGACAAAACTATCTAGCAATGTATGCTGCAGAATATACCCTGTGATTAGCAGTGCATGACCATATATTGTATTTAGACATGTATGTGCACACATATACATATATACCTATGCATGCATATAAATCCCTGAGTCATATTTATTTTTCATTAATTAGCTTTCATTTACATCTAGAACTATGCATTTAAAAATATTGTGCATATATATGAATGTTTGTATACTGTGTGCGTGTATGTGTCTGCAATGTGTGTGCATATACTTTTAAATTTTCCTGAGTTTTTTTTTCTTATCTTTGCTGTGTTACTCTTCCTGCGGGGTACAGGCGAGGCAGTTCTGGGACAAGGGATCCGGTGGAGGGCAGGAAATTTGCTGGGCACTGTATAAAGATCCTGAAGTCATTCTAGAACATCAATGTCTGAGCATGTTCAGTGGGGGCCTTCTCTTTCACACAGCTTGGTTGATAGAGCTGGGTCCTTGCTGAGCTCATCTCTGTGTGGCAAGAGGACAGTAAGTACTAGCTGTGTGGCTGCAAAAAGATGCCTGGACCTGTCAGGAAGAGGCTTCCTACTTTTCCTAGGGAATCTGTGCCTTGTATGCAAGAGTCTCAAACCAGCAGTTAGAAAGAGAAAGAGATGAGACTTGAGGCCTAGACAGAAGTTCTTTGATGAGACCTGGTCTGTAGAACAGGAAGGAGCAGTCAAGCCATGGATCTGCCAGTATCTCGGCACAGTGTCCTCCCAGCTGCGGTTGGGAAGGCCTCTCCAACCTGCTGACAGAGGCATGAGCCATATCTGGTCATGGTCGGAGGGACCGAGCCCTTACACAGGTCCTGGACCAGAAAGAACACTTCCTTCATGCAGAATGGGCAGAACAATATTGTATTTGTCTCTTTTTTTCCCATAGCTCCCTCAGGATGATCAACAAAGAGAGTATATACTAAGTTCAGTAGAATGGTTGCATTTCTGTCTCCAGGCAAAGGGACCAGGTAGCATGCCAATCAGATTGCCCTGTTTGGACAGCCCTGGAGGCAGAGACCATGCTTCCCAGCTCCTGGGGATGCATTTGACATCTTGAAACTCAGCTTCAGAGAGAGCCACCAAGATCTGCCTTTTGGAGAAGAACGAGCCCAAGGGCATGGGCTGAGAGATATGACTTGTCCTTATTCTGTGCTCCAAAACCATCCTTAACAAGCTCAATCCATACAATTAAGTGATTAAGACTCTGACTTAAGACTAATTTATTATAGTCTAAGGACTTAGACTCTGATTGATTATAATAATGAGCAAAACTCTTTTCTAATCTATGTTAGTACTTCAACAATCCAAGTATAAACAAGTTCTGTGTAGACAATTATCTGTGGCTGAACAACTTGTCTCTTTAAAAAGGGACCATGCTTATAGACTTAGGGGAAATCTATCTTGCTGGAGAGGCCAAATGTAAGACGCTAGAAGACTCTTTCTTGTATTTACTTATTTTTCTTGACTTTGAGGGAGGTGGAAAATGGGAAAGTGAATAGAAAAGATAATTTCAGAAAGTGAAGGAGGGAAAGAAGAAAAAGAATATATATGTGTGTGTATGTATATATATATGTGTGTGTGTGTGTGTGTGTATATATATATACACACACACATATAAATATATAAAACCAAGCATCATGGTGGGCGCTTAACATGTTTTGATAATCTAAATATATTTTAAA
This sequence comes from Cricetomys ansorgei, assembly GCA_026225945.1. Taxonomy (NCBI): domain Eukaryota; kingdom Metazoa; phylum Chordata; class Mammalia; order Rodentia; family Nesomyidae; genus Cricetomys; species Cricetomys ansorgei. The sequence goes on along the minus strand of JAMJFZ010000770.1, from coordinate 5,895,709 downwards.
ACTTTTTTTTTCATACAACATATTCTGATCATGCTTTCTGAGCCCCAATTCTTTCCAGATACTCCTCACTTTTCCTTCCAACCAACTCCATGCCCCCTTTCCCTCTCTCCCTTTACAACAGCAAAAAAGAAAAAGACAAAACCAAAAGCACAATAAACACACACACACACACACACACACACACACACACACACACACACGCATACACACGCATACACACACACCAAAACCACAAAATTGGAAATCATAATATATAAGCCAAAGACCAATAAGACAAAAATTTCCCAAACAAAACAATATGAGACAAAAAGTCTACCTAAATATTACTGAGGTCCTTCGGCATTGATCATCTACTGTTGGGCCTAGGGCCTCCCCTTCAGTGTGGTTAGCATACCAGTGAGACTCCATTGGAGAAAACTAATTTTCCCTTTGCAAGTGGGGTCAATTGCACATAGCTTCTTGGTTGGGTATGGGAGCTCCCATCTCTCCATATCTGCATACTCCATTTCCCCTTCCAATCATGAGATCCTCCTCTAGCTACTAGGCCCTTACTCTATACATAACCTCTGTGGTTATCTGGATTAATTCTGGTCTTAGTTTAAATTAACGTAAGCAAAATGAAGTATACAGCTTGCACATGTATGAAAAGTCAGAGGTAAATAAGACTCTAGGCATCGCCGAGCCGTGGACTCGGTGTGCACTCACTGTGGTGGAAGGCTTTCCTCAGACACTTCTTACCATTAACTTGCAGGCAGGCTAGCTCCTCCTCTTGGAGGCAAGATGATGCCAACTCCATAAGGCTTAAGTTTTCTCTTAAGAGTTTTCAGAAACAGATGTTTCCTGTTATCAGATGTGCTATGAAGTCCCAGGTGGGCCCTCTGAGCCCTGACGGGTTGACATACTCAACAGGTCTCAGCACTGAGTCAGTCCTGATGCCCAGGTGAGCTTGTCGTTAATATACCTCTCTGGAGTTTTGCATGAAGTTGACTCCATGAAATTCAGGAGTTGAAGTGTTAGGTGGTAAAGGGTACCCCTCCCACTGATTGCAGAAGAAATAGGACTGTATGCTGGGCTGGCAAAGAATAAACATTTTGTTTTTGAGTGACAGGTAGAGCAGAGTATGAAGTCACTGAGACTCTGCTTTTTAAGCCGTACCCTCTGTGATTCCAGAACCTACTATTTGTTTCATAAGAAGTGAAAATAGCACATCTTGATGATTTGATGATTTGACAGAATCTGTGTCTCGTTCCCCTTGGGGACAGAAGAATTGGAATTCACCATCTGCATCGTTCACTCAAGGACCCCGAGAAGTTCGACTGTAAGAAAATGCTCAGGTGGTGTTCCGCCTAGAGCTGCTGTGGCCACTGAGTACCTTGCCTGCGGCATTAGTTAAGCGTGTGCTGGGGTTCACAGATTGCTGCCCGCAGAGTCAACCGGATTGTCATTGATTTGCACATGCAGAACCAGCTGGGAGGTCTTCATCGCTCACTGTGATCGCAGACTCTCAGGCATTAGACGATTCTGAGCAGCTTTCTCTGTAGCCTCTGCACCAGGACCGTCGTAACCTGAGCATCTCACTGTAACAACGTCCAGTTTATAATGCATATAACACTGGGTTCTTAATGCTTTGCCACTTCAGGCTTTCTCAGTAGTGAATAGCCATGGTTGTAATGGTCTTCAGAACCTGAGGAGACTTACTGACTAACATTACCAACGTCACCTTCTGCTGGAAGTATGTAAGAGAGCCTGGGATGTCCACATCCTTGGCACACATTTAATCCCATGAAGGATAGCTACACTCTTTAATTCTCTTTCTCTCCTTTATACCACAATGAAGAGAAAGTATCAGTTTGGAGCCAATATGTCTTTAACATTTGTATTATAAGTAGGTATTCTTTTTAGTCAAGAAATTTGCCTTCATTAGGATATTATACCTATAAAGTAAAACTTAAATTGTATGTATATTTCTGAGTGCATATCACCATGCCAGGAGTTGTCTTTCATTTGTGATGGTTACCCAGGATTCCCTGTGAAAATAGATATGAGGACAAATGAAGCAGCTTTGGGCAGGTTTCTTAGTCTTGATACTACTGTTATTTTGAACTGGATATTTCTTTGTTGTACTGCCCTGTGTATCTTAAGTTACTCAGCAGAATTCCTGGCCCCTTCCTGCTGGAAGTCTATGACTACCAAATCTATTTTCAGCATTGTTCCAAGCAGTGTGAACTACATGGCTTAAAGCAAAAAGAAGTAAATATGAGCAGTAGGGGTTCTTGCACACAACAGAAGTTGTGCAGGTAGTTGAATGGCCAGATTTCAGTACTGAACTATATTTTTTGAGAAAGAGTACCTATGACCTGTGTTAGTACTGAGGGCCTTAAGCCTACTCCCTCATTCTCTGTGCTCTGGAGCCCCTCCAGGTAGTCATGTGTGGTGTGTCATGTGTGTGTGAAAGTCTGTGGTTTTGATAGATGGCTGGTGAAAGAATGAAATTTGACTTGGATGCATGTGGACTTGGCCATTCCTTGCAGAAGGAGCAGAAATTCCACTCACCCCCAGGACAAATGCCAAGTCGCCATAAAATAAAAAGCAATGCTGAGTCATAATTTCTCATTGAGGGATTAGCATGTGCTTTTGAGGAGCTCGAGACTGTGAATGAGTAAGGTTTAAACATTAGTTCAACATTAGCATCAGTGAGAACTGCCGCACACTTTCATTAATTGGCACTGGGTTATATGTGTTTCATTTAAAAGCAGCTCCAATCACTAATGGAATGACCTTCTTGTCATTTTCTGCTCTGAAGCATGGAGTGAGATGGCTCTTTTTAGGATGGTGTGTTTGCCACTTGTGCTGACACCAAATGACAATAAAATATGGATCCGTAGCTTTCAACCAAGCTCACTCATTTTTGAAAGAGAACTTTATTTCCACTTCTAATGACCAGCCAGGCTCCTGGCTTACAGTACCTGGGGGCTTCGGAAGGCGTGGGGTTGGGGAGACATTGGTTTTCTTTCTTTTATTTTTTCATTGTCCTTCCTCCTTCCTTAATCTCCAAATCCACCTGTCTTGAGAACCTAAGGAGGATACACAGAGGCAGGTCTGAGTGTCCAGGCTGCTCACTGATTTCCAGTGGGCTAGGAAATTATGAATCCTATTCCTGCCTCTCGGCGTCCATGCAAGCATAGGCACAGCCCTCTCTAAGTCCCTCTGCTTTGCCTCTGTCACTGTTTCCTGTCAGGTTCCACATCAGTTCAGAACAGAGCCACCCATATTAATGATAGCACAATGATCAAATAACAGGTGTGTTATTCCCAGCACAATGGATGTGGAACATTCTATTGAAATGTTTCTCATCAGACCCTGTTACGCCTCTGCTCAAACTTCCCCCTGAGGCCTGTTTCCTCACAGTCCCAGGGTTGGAGGGCCTCCCTACTGCCTTCTACCTTGCCCTTGGTGGGACTCCTGCCCCACCTCCCACCTCACCAATAGCCTCTAGCCTATCATTGGAGCTCCTTAGACCTGTTTGGACATCTTTACTCTGTTCTCAAATTTCCCTTTTTCTACCACAGTATTTGGAGAGATTGCTGTCTTTCCCTATGCCAGTCTTGACTTAAAAGTTATGTCCTCCTCAGATTTCTAGAGTGTTCAGAGGGTTGTAGATGAAATCAGCACACTAGAGTTATTGACCTGGGAGCTGAGTATCATGCTGAACCCCCTTTGCTCTTGGACCCCTTGCCAACCCACAAGTATCTCACAGAGCAGCTGTCTTCTTCTGGCCTTTGGTATAATTAGCCTGGAGGCCCTTGGCCTGCTGCAGCGACTGCAAAGACACTATCCATTACTGCCGTTCATTAAGACAGGACACACAGATGAAATATTTTAGGTGAATCATATGGCCTAATTTAGAAAGGCTCTGTAGGGCTTGAGCCTTTGATTTATCAGGCAGAGGTATCTGTTATCAGAGTGAGGCACACAAGGACTTATTTATTATCTAGAATCTGTTTTTAATTTCAGAGATTGTTTACCTTAACTGCTGTATGTCAGACTCCAGGACGGATTTCTGCTTAGCATTTAATTTTAGATCCTTGCCATGGACAGTAAAAAATGGGTCTCCAGAATTTGTAGTTTCATTATGAATCTCAGCTCCTGGCAGCCCCTACCAGCAGTTTGTCTTTGAAATCTCCTTGGTACTTGTTAACCCTGCTCTGCTGTGAAAGAGATATAGTTTATTTATTGGATTTTGCCCATTTATGAAAAAGTACAGAAATTATTAATGGTTTAGTATCTATTAATGCATTACTTGGGTGGAATTCAAATTCTAATATTTATGGTAAACCCCTTTATAATGAAACAGTAGAGAACTAGCCTTCCTGCTCCTTGAATCTGGAAGGTTCTGGATGCTGTTGCAGTAGCTCCCTGTGAAATATGAGGCCTGTTGATTTTATATTTACACCAATAAATAAGAAATAAGTACTTTGGGTTGGAGGAGAAATAATTAAGAATATTTGTGTAGATAATAAAGAGAAAATGGTCCAGTTTGGTGAACTGTGTGCTTGGGAAATGCCAGAGGCTACTGGGACCAGGATGAGAAATATGGTAGAGATTAGGACTGGAGGATTGTGGGTAAGTAGATCTTCTGGAGACAGTAGGAAGGGATTTGGATGCCGTGTGTGTGTGTGTGTGTGTGTGTGTGTGTGGGGAGTATGGCTGCCCAGGGCTGAAGTCCAGGATCTTGGATGAGATTCCAAATCTTTCTTAAGACAGGACAGCTTTGATAACTTTTCAGGACCTCGGGCACCTCACCTGTTAAATGGAACTAATGTTTCACAGGAGGAAAACAATTCTGTACATCAGAAGTAGTACATATACAGGTGCATATGAGGTCTGAACAGAGAACCTGGGTAAGTTAGGAGTGTCACAGTAGGAGTGTGTGTGTGTGTGTGTGTGTGTGTGTGTGTGTGCGCACGCATGCCCATGTGCACATAAGCACATATTTAGATATGTGTACTTGAGGGTATATTATTGATAGTTGTTCATCAGAAGATAGAGAATGCCATCTAGGTATCTAAAACAAACTTAAGTTTACAAAACTAAGGTCAATGGGTGCTAAAGAGATGGCTCAGTGGTTAATAGCATTTACTCCTCTTGCAGAAGGCCTAAGTTGGGTTCCCAGCACCCAACTGGAGGATCACAACTGTCTATAATTCAAGTTTCAGGGAATCTGACATCCTCTTCTGACCAACCACAGGTTCTTAAATGCATGAGGTATACATACATATAAAACAAAAAAATAAGCTATATATATTAATATTATATATGTATACGTATACATATGTGTGTGTGTGTGTGTGTGTGTGTGTGTGTGTGTGTGTGTGTGTATAAAAGCCTTAAAAATAGGATCAATGAATGAGTGTGTCTCACTCAACAGGTTCTTCCACCTGTGGGTTATTTGGGTTCATTTTCCCAAGCCATCTCTAGACCACCTTGAACACTTGCTTAACTTCTCCAATGCTATAAGCTGAAAGTTTAGTTGCTTTTCCATATCTCCTAATTATTATAATTATAGTCACGGATTATAATATCATAACATGTAATGACAAGGGTTTCAGGGATTGTCTCATTTAGTGTACTGGGTAAGTTTTCTTGCATATAACTGCATGGTCTTGGTTCATAGAAGTGTAACATTAGAAACAGACTTGAATCACAGCCATGTCAGCAGTCAGGAGTTCCATGAGTTATGAGTGGTGGTGACCTAGGTTGATGAGTGGGAAATTACAATGCTATGGGTCACTGGACATTCTCTTAGTTCTCTGTTTGTTTGTGTAAGGAAATCAAAGTTGAGAAGTAAAGCCAACTGGACAAGCTCACGTAGTTAGTACTGAGCTGGGACAAAAGTGAAATTTCTGACTTCCCTTCCAAATGCCATTTACTTTAGTCCGTACACCTCTGCTACCCCTTGTAGCCTCACCATCCCTGAATAATCCCTAGGTGTTCAGCAGAGAGCTGTCTCTGACTTATGAGAGCATGATTTCAAGTGGCCAAGGTGTGGATATCTCCTTGATGTGTCTGGCATGGGGCGGGGCTGCTCAGAAAGCCTAGGTGAAGAAACTGTTGTATTTGTCATGATGTCAGTGATAGTGGGCATACATTTTGTATCTGCCATCTCATTCAATTTCAGCAGTCTTATTAGTGAACAGCATAAAGAAAATGGGATCCGATTAGATTAAGAACTTCTATAGAGTTACAAGCTGGCAAGTGTGAAGCAAGGTCTCGGAGTCTCCAAAGCATGTGATTGACCCGCTGGACATGCATGGTGACATCCTCTATGGGCTTCTGAGTGGGACATCCTTATAAGTGGTCCAGATATCTTAAAGAGCATCATGAAGAGAGACATTTAAATATCAAGGAGACTGAGCAAAGTGCTAGTCAATACTCCTGACAGTCAATGATTAGAGAGCAGGAAGAACAGTTTCCATCTCATACAGAAATTCCCTATTCCAGTATATACTGCCGTCCAACAAGAGTTGGAGGAAATTGAGATCAGTCCCTGGTTTTTCAAATGTGTGAGTTACAGGCAAGAATTAACCCATTAATGATCTGTAAAGATTGAATTTCTCGTAATAACACCTTGCTGTGCTATATATATAGTGGGGTATAAGTATTTTCTGACTTTGGAGAGAAATGGTTCTTGGTAGCAGAGAAAGGGACCACTTCCTCCAAAAACAAACTTTGATTTTGTAATTGCTAAATTTGTGGGGAACATGAGCCGGAAAACTTATTTTGAGGTGTCTGAGGATTACCTCATGTTGACTCAGGGGGCTGATGGATAGATCTCTATTTAGCTTCTTGCTGTGAGTTTTAAGAAATAGACCTAATCTAATCTGAGTGACCATAGCTATAGGCACAGCCCTTGGCGTCATCTCTCTCAGTCATCTGGTTTCATATTGGCTCCAAAATATTTCTGCTAGAGGGTATGAGCTTAACATTAAAAGTTTAAATGTCAAATAAAATAAAAATTAATAAGATGAAAAGACAGAAGCATGTGTCTTTACTTACAACTCATATTGGAGCTGTATGGGAAGGGATCTCAGGCCAAGAGATTCTTGTCCAGAAATGGGTTAGCTTCTGTTCAAAATTCAGCCTGCTCCCTGCTCTGAGCTACCGCTCTCTATGGGGTCTCAAACAAGAGGGATTGGAAGTTCTTCATAGTCGAGGGAGTTAGTTCCAGGGGAACTCCATTTTCCTCCCGGTGGGCAAGGTGGATTGGGGGATAAACGGTTAGCCATGATAGTGCTGAAAGAAAGAGAAGATACTATGTTGACCTCTGAGTAGTTGAGTCGACTCTTCATCACCGGGTAATTGCTGAGTCATCGGCCCAGAACACCCTTCTCCAGCAGTCTGAGGTTGTCATTCCTTGTCTTGTAGTTAGAGTTTGTTCTGTTGTATTATCGGTGCATGGCAGAGCTGGCATTGGAATAGAGTCTGTGCTTAGACCCGCAAAGTGCTTCCTGGGGAGGAATGCCGCACTTGACCTGTGCCATTTCAGCTCCGTCTTTTTGTTTTCAGTGGATTGGTGGATCAAAATGTGCTTCAGAGGAAGGAGGGAAAGTCTGTACAGATCCGCTCTATAGGTTCCTTCTATCAGGGTTTTGCACTGGCTTTTCCTGCCTGCCCTTCCTGCCTGCCACACCCTCCTTTATCAAAACCCCCCATCCAAAGCAGTTCTCCTAACTTTATTCATCCTTAGTGATTCATAGCAGAGACTAGCTGTGCTATTTTCCCTAGTAATAGCCATGTTTTAATTATAGTCCACACATAGGGAATTTATTTTTAATGAGTGAGTGCTGTCTGTGTGTACAACTGTGGGCAGGTGAATGCAGGTGAATGCAAAGGCTAGAGTTCTAGACTGTTGTGAGCCACCCAACATGACTGTTGGGATCCAAACTCTAGTCCTTTCTGTAAGAGCAGTATTTGTTCTTAACTGCTGAGCCATCTCTCCAGCACCTGAAGATGTTAATGTAGATGCAACTGTCAGGTTCCACTCCCTATTCTATGGTGATTTGTGCACTGGGACTAATTTTAAGAGCCTAACTAGGAATTCTTTTTAAATGGATTTCAGTACACCTGTTCATCCAGTTCACCACTTGCTTGCTGGCCCATCATAAATAAATACACATGAAAGGCAAACTAACTTACAGAAAACAAAGGTGGCATCTTGGCTCCATCTTCACTGCAGAGTTGTGAAGGGGCTTGGCCTTCAATAGCATCTGATGGATATGATCACCATATTCAAGATGGTAAATAGCCCTGTAATTAGTTGGATTCACCTGGTAAGTTCAGGCTGCATTCATTCAACTGACTTGGACAGAGTATGCCTTGAGTGTTCCCTACTGCTTGAAGGGAGGCTGGATGTTCCATGCTGCCTGGGACCACTGCCTCTTAGCCTGAGCAGGATAAACATGGTGCTCATCTCTAGATGGTCCAGGTGTGTCATGTCCTGCTTTGCTTGTTCAGAGCTGTTCTGCCCAGGAGGCCATCGCCTGACAGTCCCAAAGGCACTGTGTCTTTTATAGCATTTTGTCCCTTTAGAAATTATCATGATGCATGTCAAGAGCTTTCACACCGAAAAAAAATATGTCACATTAGCTTCCAAGTTTCTGATTGTCTAAATAACGCAGCAACTCAACATACAGCTGTCTGGCATTTTGACAGTACAATAACCCATAATTCTTCCTGCCACTCAACACTTCAAAGTTGGCATTTTGTAGTTTGCTCTCAAGGAGTATTCATTTAAATTTTCAAAAGCAAAGAGTGAATGTGACTGCTTCATACCTCTCTTTTGATTCTTGCTTCATTTAGTTGGATGCTCTTCCCATTATTATCCGTATTTTCTGTAATGATGATGCTTACATGTCAACTTTTTAAAGAGGTAGAATGTCTTCAGATTTCTGTTCTCCATTCTGTGGGTAATTAGAGGTAAGAGTGGAAATCATCTTCCAAGCTACCAAGGTCAGCTGTCCTGCTTGCATTACTATGCATCTGCCCCAAATAAAGCAATAGGGATTTGGTTAAATGAAGTCATGTCTGACTTTCCTGCCTCCTTGGAGAAGGCAAGTGAAATAGTTGCACCTGCAATCCAGGGAACATGAAGTTTCCACGTCTTACTGTGTCTGAAGGGATGTCAGCTTGCTTAGTCCCACCTGATCCTGGAGTCTGCAGGATGACTCCTAGACTAAATCAAAGCTAACATCTTTGACTTAGCTGTGGGATTTCAAACCATACTTACTGCTTGGGTTGTCACTGGTCATTCTTATAGGCACGTTAACATCCCATCGTAGTTGAAATTGAGCTATGGACATGGCTTTATAATTACTTAAATAACCTTGGCCTAGCCAAGAGTGCATGTTTTGAACCTATTCTCATTTGTTGAAGTGGTTACTAGGTCTAGCTACATCTGCCTCTGTAGACTTGTAGCTAGATTAAGATTAAGATGTGTGTCATCACCACTTTAGACATGATTGCAGCGGTTTAATTTAATTCACTACTGGTTTGCACCCCTGATTTGAATCTCCAGTGAGTTGCTTATTGTGGTCATTTTCTGGGACAAAGACAGTCAGTGTCTGCTCTGATTTTGGTTCGTTGATTGGCCTTTCTTGAGCCGTGTTCAAGAATGAACTTTTTCACCAAAGGCATCCTTAGGACATCTAAGAATATAAAATTCCTCAAGTAAAATAAATTTTTAGTCAGCAGCTTACCAACTGACCTGCTGAATGTGCTCGCTCTGAGAAAGCTCCCCTGCTAGCACCCTCTTCAGCCTATAGAGTTAAGTGTAATATAAAAGCCCAAATGTGTGTGTAAAAAGAATCCCTGTGTTTATTATGTGGTCTGTTTATGCTTTTGAAGCCATTAAACTGATAAACATTTTACCATCATCAGACCCTAACATTTCTATAAAAGAATCTGCTTGGCTAAGCATGTAGGGATTGATCCTCTTGGTGGTAGAATTAATTCTGGGGTTCACCAGGAGTCACTTTGACAAGTCTAGGGTGGGCTGCTGGTTGGAAATTACAGAGTATTTGAATCACAGTAGATAGGACATGTGTGACGTTTCCCAAGTTGATTGGTTTTGTTAGGGGGAGTCTGGGGTTACTCGCCCTTGTTTATTGGTTGTTTCATGAGGATTTCATCCTCAGACCTGGTGGTTTTATTTATTATGAACTTGCTGCTTCTAAATGGGGAATTTGAAATCTTGCCAGTTACTTGTAGAGGATGGTGCAGCGTGGAAATAACGTGGACTTGGAAAAGAATGTCTCCTGATGTTTCCCACAAATGTTGTGCATCTCTGCCTGAACCTGACCTCAGAAGGGTGCTATGAATTAGAATGAACCAGTGTTGCTGAATTTTTGAGTGGTGAAACTAATGGGTATAATTCCAGAAGATGCTAAAATCAATCCAGAAGGAAGTGAAGGCTGTCTGCGTTCTCCATTCCTCCAAAATCATTTGCAACCTTCTACTAAATACCCGCTCTTGTCTGTACTCCTGGCTGTATGTGTTGCACACATACCTCTGAAGCTGGCATCACTTTACAGTAATGTATTATTTCTAGCCTATTATAAATGTTTGCCTTTTATGTTAGAAATCAGCCTCGAAACTCTATGTAGTAGCTGAATAGTTTTGTTGTAAAGAGTACGTTGTAGTGTCGGTGGGTAACTGGGTTCTTTCTGTGTTCCTCGCTCTATTAGTACCATGAAGTGCATCCTATGATATACCCGATTTTCATTTTACACACACCTCTGACTATATCCTTAGGATAAACTATTAGAAATGGAATGGCTGGGATATTTTTATTTACTTTTTGGAGGTCTGTTTTAAAAGGAAGATAGAAAGGTGGGGATGTTATTCTCAGCTCTGAGCGGGAAAACTAGAGAAAGGAAACCTGACCCACCTACAGGGCACAAGTGTAGCTTATGGTCCCAACACCCCTCTGAAGATTATGAAATGAGGATAAAATAGCTTCTCAGCTCTTCGTCTCACTCAGGCCTGCAGTCTTGGGGGTTTCTCTAGCACTCAGTGCTGTGGTGTGGGGCTGGAATGCTGGTCAGGTCATCTGCTTTCCTGCTTAACTCTTTCCTTCCTACTTCTTTTTTCTTTTGGTAGTGCTGGTGATGGAAATCATGGCCTCCCACACCCTATGCAAGAAAATGTTCTACCCCAGAGCTATATCCCTGATGGCTTCTTTTTCATTGATAACACTGGGGAGACATTCATGAAGTCCAAGACTCTCTGTTGGGTGGAGTGGGTACAGATTAGCCCTGACTCCCAGAATTCATCTGGCATCAAAGCTTCAAAGACAATCATTATGATAGAATGTAATGTGGAGCGTCCCAAGGCTGAGCCAAGTACAGTGTCTTAGCTGGTAAGTTTCTTAACGATATTCCTGGGGCATGACAAATGTCTGCTTGCAGCTACCATAGACACCACGGGATCTTGTTTTGAAGTATTTTGTTCTCACGTCTTCCTGCTTTTTGTTCATTTTGTCTTTTATCCACTGAGACTTGCTTCTTATTGTTTTTGTATACAGCAGGCATCTAATAATAACTGATACAGTAGCTTGACATGGCCTCTGGATGGTAATTTCTGGTCCTATACTTGCCACTGATACAGTCCTTAGACATTGTATTAATGTCTGAGTCTCATTTTCCTTATTTGTAAAATTGTGGAAAAGTTAGATGGTCGCTATTGAAAATAGCCGGCCTTGACTGAGCATCTGCCCAATACCACATAGTGCTCAAAGAACCTTACAGATATTAGCTCATTAAAATCCACACGTGTAGGGAGTAACTGTGATTGCATTTCTCAAGTGGTCAGCCAGAATTCAATGCCACACAGCTGGAGGATAGGAGCACAAAATTGGCAGACTCTAGAATTTGATCTCTCTGTGAAGCCCTCCCACTTTGTAAGAGCCTTGTCTTGCCCCATGGACTCTTGGCCTTTTGGCTAAGACTATGTATAGAAAACATGCCTTACCAAGAACCCACACTGCGACAACACATATTAAAATTCTAGCAGTTTAATGTCGTTAGTGAAGGAGAGAACATTAACTCTCTTGAGTGGCTACTCTTTTGCTTCCCAGGTACGTGGGTGTCCATGATCTTAGCAGTTCCCATAGAGGGCTTCAGAAAATTACAGGATCAGAGGATTGTAGCTGAGAGGAAAAGATCCTTCCAACCAGCCATTTAATTGTGCAGTAACTAGCTTCTTCGGTGTCGCCCCACCAAGACCATTACACTATAGTGTCATATCAGTGCCCAAATCAGCCATGGCCACCACTCTTGGGAAGGTCATAACCCAGAAAGCTAGAAAAGAAAGTCACACAGTAAGGGTGGATTTTTTTTTTCACATTGAAATACATGATTTCTTTCCGATTTTAGGCAATTGGCCCTACTTCTCTTCTCTCCTATGGGCAGCTCGTGTTCTTGGATCTTGTAAGTCCACTTTTGTAACAGAGAGCTCTCATCCAAGCACATATCTGGGGACTAGGATCTAGTATCCTCGTGGTACCTCGCTTACTGAAGTAAGCTCTGTCATAAGAGAGGAAGAGGAGAGAGGAAGATAAACCCAAGTTTTAGATGAGTTGTGGACCTTTTCTTCGCTCTACAGAGATTTTTATTGTAAGGTGAAATTCCTGCTTCTCAGATTGACTTGAACAATGTCAGACTTCCAGTGTCTCTAGCTCCTCTGCAAGTCCTCAGTCCTGGGACTCGTGTAGCTTGATTCCAGCAAGAACAGGCGCTGCTTCAGTATTCATTTCAATGGCGTTGACAATACTGACAATATAATTGACCTAAAAAGTTCTGGATTTCCTGTTAATGCACTTTAGAAATGTACATCAACTACCAAAAAAATCATTTCTATCTACATTTCACTTGATTTCCATTTTCAAGAGAGCAGCTTTGTCATTATTATTCTGTTTGAATAGTACTGATATCTTGAAGGATGGAAGGAGATTTCTATTGTATGCGGGAGTACTTTATTTCGATATTTTCTTTGTCTGATTATACATGATAAACACACATTAGTGACATTTCGTGCATGTTTGGAAGATAAATGGGGATATCTCTTTAAACCATTCCTGACACTTGCTAACCTGTGAGCTTAATGGCATTTTCTCTTTGATTCAATAATTTGTCTGTCAAAAAAAAAAAGCTGGGCTGACATTCTCCTTGTTGTGGGATGGAGACAGAAAGAAATCTCTTCTCTTGAAGATGATTTTTTTTTAAATTGAAGGGAATATTTTAGGATATGAGTGTTTTAAAAATTATTTGGGATTCAGGTGGTGGAGGTGAGGGTGGGGCTGAGAGGGGGGCACTAATGAATGCCAGAGCCCCTGACATTCTATGTAAAGTGCATGCTTCTGAAAGTCCCCTTGAGATGATTAGGGGACATGTGAACTCTTACAAATGAAGATGGCTTCTGCCAATGTTGGCAGAGGCTGGTCACTGCATTTTCAAGGGGATGATTGGGGTTGGATATGCATCTGCACCGGAAAAGATAGCACTGAGTCTCTACACCTGACTCAGTTCCTTCAAGACTCATTCCAGATGATGGGTTGAGAGAGAATCCTGCCCCAGGATTATCTCTGAATGCAGGAGCGCCCCCTCCAACAATTTTGGAAAAGATGAACCTTCAGGAAGGTTAACGTGGAGTTTAGGGAGAGAGTGACGAGCTGGGAGTGAGCGGCTTCATGCAAACTGGACAAGAGAGAACTTCTCTTAGACCTGCATCTTGTGACCATGGTGCACCGCTGAGCCAATTCTTTGGACCCCTCAGCCCTACCTCAGCAGGAAGCTTGAAGGTCTGGGAGAAGGCCACTATTTTTCCAGAGAGCAGAGGGGAGAAGGTGCTGGTGCTCCTCTACTCTACCCTAAGGTGCTTTAGAAGTAGCATTAGAAAACTCTGACTCCAGATGGTTTAGTGGGTAGGTCTGGGAAATTTTAAAAAAAGAGTGTGATATATTGGAGAAGAGGAAGAGTGTGAGGCCGGGTGGGCCTGTGTTTTTGTGCTAGTGCTTCTGTGTGCAGTGTGTGTGGGGGGGTTTCACCTACTATGGAGCCTACCTCCGCTTCCACGAATCTGGTTCAAAGGGTTGGTAAGGCCGGGGGACATCATGCCCAGTAAGAAGAGGCTACCATTTTTCTCACTTTGCCTGCTTCCCCATGAGGAGGGCACTGGAGTCACTTTCCGGTGTTCCTTGTCGTGTGAGTGTGAGCTGCTCACAACCCTTACTGCACAGCAGGAGGGTGGGCAAGAACAGAAGGCATGTAAGCTTGAAAGTGTTTGTTAGGCAAAGGCCTCCTGGCTTATTGAAGGGGCCAGGATGATCGCCCAGGGCTCATAACCTGGGCTTCAGGAAATTAGCTGGGCTGTGAGCTGTGAGCACACCTTTGATGTCAACACTTGAAAAACTGAGGTAGGAGGATCATGGGTTCAAGGCCAGCCTAGACTATGTAGAGCACTCCAGGACAGCCTGGGCTATATATAGAATTCAAGGATAACATTAGGTTCATAGATAGCAAGACTTCATACCCCTATCCCCTCATTTCCTGTGACTCCTCAGGCCAGTTCCTTCTATTCTCTGCTCTTCCTTATCCCACAGCTGGAGAAAGGGCAAGGGGCCCACACCTAGAGAGATTGTGGGGTCTCTTTATTACAAAGAAAGGCTGAGAAAACCTTGGTTGTACCTGCATTATGGTACAGGGGTACATATGGTACAGGGACTGAGACTGGGCCACACCCACTTCCTGTCCTTTGATTTCATCCTGGCATTAGATACTGTTTCTTCCTACAAGTCCTTGAGAGACCCCTACTTCGCTATTTGAAAATTCCTCCACCATTCATCATGTTTTATTGTAATATATTTTCATTTAAAAACAACTTTGAGCTGTGTGGTGGTGGCACAGGCCTTTAATCACAGCACTTAGGAGGCAGAGGTAGGCTATCTCTGTGAATTAGAGGCCAGCCTGATCTACAGAGTGAGTTCCAGGACAGCCAGAGTTACAACAAAGAACCTTGCCTTGAAAAACTAAACAACAAAGAACCCCAAAAATTTTGAACAGAGGTTCTGCCTTCCCCCAAAACCCCCAACCTGTTCTGGAAAATAAAAAATTCTGTCCAGTAAGGCTAGAACTATGAGGCTGGCATGAGGTGGTAGAACAGCTTTCTCTGAGTGTATTTTAGCTCTGAAATGCAGTAGATGAAGGGGGATGCCCATTCCATTCCTTTCTTCCCCCAATATTGAAGAAGTGTTTTTTGTTATGTCATGGCAATCTCACTTTGAATATGTGTCATGGGAGCCTGGTAAACGTGGCTTAGAGAGCTGCCCAAGTTTAAGGTCATCTCTGCAAGTTTCATTAGTCCTTTTAATTGTCAAATAAAGTGGAGAACTGAGTTTTGGGGGAGAAAAAGAAAACACTGGTTCATCAGGCTCCCTCATGCAGACTCATTCAACATGTTCTATTGAGTGCCCGTTGGGTGCCAAACACAGCTCTCGCCACTGGGGCTGCATCTCAAGTCTTACATTTTGCCTGTAGTGCTGATACCAGGAGTACAAACTGGGAGCTTTGAGTCTTTTACCTGATGGTTTTCTGGCTCATCACACTGTCTTCCCGGAAAGCTGGCTTCTGCAGGAACTCAAAGACCTGAAATTCCTTGTCATCATTTGATTATCCCTTCTGGTTTCCCGGGCTGATGCCTGGATCAGCTGTTCCGCACTGAATTAGGCTAGTAGACTGGCACAATGAACACATGCGACTGGAAAAATGGTCAGCGGCCCTGACCCAGGCTTCCCAAGCCTTGGCTTCTGCTAGCACACAGAGCCATTTTAAATGTTGGGCACCCAGAGCCCTCAGAAACCTCATCACACAGCCCAGTGGACAAAAGTGAAGCCCCGATCTCACACTAACTCACTGATAAAGTTTCAGTTAGAATATTTCGGAAGGATTTTGAAAAGAGTAAATTTTTGAGCGTGATTTAAACTTAATTATAGCAATGAATGTTTTTCAGGGTGTTGCTTACACTTGAAGTTGCATTGGTAAAGAGGTGAGATCACCGTTAGGTGGTTATCTCGCTCAGATTTATTTTAGCACTTGGGACTTTTAAAATCAAATGCACACACTAGCTAATTTTTGAAGAACTCAGGAGTGTTTGTCTAAGACTGTGACCTAGAAGGCACAGAACAGAACATAGAGGCTGAAGCATGGTGGGAACTAGGAACCAGATTATATCGTCAACACAGAGCCAAGACACATATATATACACTTAGTTACATATACAAAGTCACATATAT
The DNA here is from genome assembly GCA_026225945.1 of Cricetomys ansorgei. Taxonomy (NCBI): domain Eukaryota; kingdom Metazoa; phylum Chordata; class Mammalia; order Rodentia; family Nesomyidae; genus Cricetomys; species Cricetomys ansorgei. The sequence goes on along the minus strand of JAMJFZ010000770.1, from coordinate 5,879,364 downwards.
ACTTAGTTATATATACAAAGCCTAAATGGATCTGCGTTTGACTGATAAATGCACATAAGAGTTCTTTTTTTGTTGGCATTTAATGAAATTTTTTGTTAACGTGCTTTGAAATTTTAATTTCACACGTTGGGGTATTTTCTTCTTGTAGACCCCAAATATTTCATTGGTTTTTAAAGAGTTTAAAGGAGAGCCCTTGGCAACATCTATGGCTGTAACACCTTATGAGTGGAAGAAGAAATGAATGACCTTATATCTACCCACCCCAAACCAGATTCTATACCCAAGGATGCCCTTAGAGACTCTAGGTGGGCTAGGCTTGCTGACAAGTCTCACTGAAAACCTCTGGAGCTAGTCTTGCATCATGGAAATGTCCTGGAGGGAGGACTCGGGAAGGACTCTGGCTTCCAGCTGCTGTGGTGTGATACTCAGCTCAGGCTGACATAGTAAAATGCACGGCTTCTACAGAGTTCTGGAGGCTAGATGCTTATAGTCGACATATCATCAAAGTCAGATCTCAGTGGCTCTCTTCTTGGCTTGCAGATAGCTGTCTTGTGTTTCATAATAGAACCTGATCAAATTCTATGTTTTGTTTTAATCTTCTTCATTAAAGAACACTACCTTGTCCTGGTTTAGAACATTATTTAACCCCAATTTCTTTCACACACTCAATCTCTGAATATTATTGATACAAAGTCTCCATTTCTAAATTTTATCACACTGGGATTAGAGAATGAGCATATAAATATTGGTCACAAATATTCTGTCCTTAACATACAACATGAAGAAGAAAATGGAGCCTAGAGTCTGGGGTTGGATTTCAGGTTCCTGTACCAGTACTCTTTAGCACTGTGGCTGGGGATGAGCTGCTTATGCTTTGGGATTCCATTTCTACTTCTGTAATTTAGGGACAGTGAGTGATTTGAAAGGTTTCACTTGCATTGGAAGTAATACTGGTAAAGAAGCGAGATCCCCTAGTAGGTCATCTCATCTGGATTTCTCTTATCACTTGGGAGTTTTAAAATTAAATGAATACACTTGCTAATTTTGAAGAACTCACATCTGTGTTTGTCTAAGACTTTGACCTAGAAAGCATGGCACATAGAGGCCAAGAACATGACAGGAATTAGTAGGCAGGTAAGGTCCTTGGCACAGAGGCAAGCCTTGGGTCCTAACGGGGTTTTGTTTTAGATTTTCAAAATGTTCAGGCTCACAGCACATGGGCTGAAGAGGGTGCATGATGCAGGCTGGTGACTCCCAGCTGGGGATGGGAGGATGTTTACCACAGAAGGATTGGCACTTCGATCTCACAGAGCCTCCTGTGTCCCATTTCCAAAGTGGAATACACAAATTGAGATTACTCAACCGGTGAGGGTTTGGTGTTCATGTACAAATGGCTCTAGACAAATCTAGTATCTTGGAAGGAACCAATGACTAACAATTAGACAGCCATCCAAATAGGAAGCCCCACTCCTGTCAAGGAGGAGGATGGCCGGGATTGGAGGAGACTGGTGCAGAGCTGGCTGGTCGTCCTCCACGTCGGGAACCATGACTGCTCATTGATTGGCTTATGACTGGAGGGATTGCCTGCCTCCTCCTTCTCTCTTCCTGCATTTCTGAGGGTTGGTGAGGGAACTCTAAGTGTGTGGATTCTAATGCCTGGGGAAACTGATAGACACCCTCACAGGGCTTTAAATAAACATCAGACAACAAGCATAATTCATACATACATTATGCAGTGCACTGCGAGGAGCATAGAAAGAATAAAGTAAGTAAATAGTGAACTCTACAGGCTGGTATGGAGGGCTGGGGACAAGTTGAAGAGGCGTGTGGTCAGGGGAGGGGCATCATTTGGATAGAGGGAGGAGATGGCTGGTGAAGACACTATTACGGCACATTTGCCCTCTCTGAACTCCAGGCGTATGACACAGGAAAGAGAAGCCAGCTGACTCTGGAAGACCTGAAACATAATTCCTTCCTGGGGAAGAGCCATGCCAGCCCTTCATGATCTGTAGCTCCAGTGGGGACCGAAGTGGGGACTAAAGCCAGAGTTCTGTAGCTCAGGTAGACTTGGAGGAGTCTCTAGTGGCTGAAATATCTGAATATCTGTTAGTGACTTGAAAGAATGAATGAAATCCTGGGTTAATCGATTTCTGAGTGGGCAAATAAACAGTAAATGAGAAGCACTAGGACAATTGACTTGCTAAGGGTAGGTAAATTCTCGGTCCACACTGGCTACTAGTTGTATATCTAGGTTCAACGGTACTTATTTTAAGATGTTTTACTTTAAATATGTGAGCTGATTTAACACCTATATTTTCAGGTAATGTATAAAACTTTAGGTATCGTTAAGCGTTAAGGTATAAGCCCAACTTTGTAGTTGCAGTTAGGTTAGATCACGTGTTTTTGATGCAGCAGGTGGTTTCCTCTGCTGTTTAAAGTGTGAGCATACTCTAGTGGGGGGACATTTTGGTCCCTATTCCATGCCAAAGTCAGCATCAGTTTTTGCCCTCCACTCACATGGGGATGGAGGCTGAGGATAGTGTGTTGGTTTAGTGCATCTGCTTGGATGATGGCTGCCGGGCTTCACCTATTACCAAGAAAACCCGCCGAAACAGCAGGGCAGACAGCAGCAGGCAGGCCCCAATTTGGGCTGTGTCCCAGGTCTATCACATCAGAAGTTCCAGCTGTGGTCCCAGACTCTAAGAACTTCCTGCAGATGGTGTAGGAATTTGGGGCCCACTACTCTAAAGTCCTTTTTACAATATTTATTTGGTTGGTGTCTACTTTCATCTTGGAAGAATAGTTGATCTTTATTGCTCTAGTTTTCCCTCTGTCTCATCTGTCTTTCTGTCTCTGTTTCTCTCTGTGTGTCTCTTCAACTATCCATCCATCTACCTATCTATCTATCTATCTATCTATCTATCTATCTATCTATCTATCTATCATCTATCTATCATCTATCTCTGTGTGTAATTTTTACCTAAATATAGGGTAACTAAATATTTCTATACTCTGTTTTCTCTTTAAATGTCAATTCATAAACTATCTCTCAAAATGTTTTACAACTGTGTGACAGTTTAGAGTGTAGACATAATCATCCACTGGTTTATTCTATAGAAAATTTTCTACATAGAAAAATGTAAGAAACTTTTGATGACCATGTGACTCAGAAGACAGCTAGCTACCTTCTGCCACCTCCTCGTGCATACGCTCACTCTTTGTTTTAGGTCATTGTTCAAGTTTTTTCTGTTCCACAAAGGAAGTTTGGCAGTAAACCCTATCATTTGGTTTTCTTTCAGGAAGGTTCTAGGCCATGGTTAGAAGCCTTTCCTTACCAGGCTGACTTGCTTGACCTGTTTCTTCTATTTTTGGTTGTAAGCCTAGCCTTTAATGGCTGAGTCATCTCTCCTTCTCTGGACTTGTTTTTTAAAGAGAACTTCATCCAACCCATCAGCCAGCTATGTGGGTAATGTGGCATTCTCAGGCAAGGTTCAGACCCTGTCCTCCAAAAGTCTGTAAATACTTTATGGAGATAGGATCTTCTTTTTCTGGAGAGCTCATCCGGTGACAAAGGGCAGTGGACAGGAGGTTTGGAGATGTCTGTGGACTAGAGGTGGCTAACCGAGGCTGCACAGGAGAGTGAGATCTTCAACAGGAGTCCCCTGGGGTTCCAATGAGAGAAGACTCCATGATAACCCCTTGCCTAGCTTCTGCCATATTCAGGGCAGCTGGCTGGTGTGTGTGTGTGTGTGTGTGTGTGTGTGTGTGTGTGTGTGTGTGTGTTGGAGAGTGTTCTGGGAAAGCAAATGAGTAAAGCCAAATAAAGTAGCTATTCTCTGAACCCCCAAAGAGGAGAGACAACAGTAACAAAAAACTCCCCTTTCACAGACACATAAATATTTAATAATCATCTGTCTACAGCCAATCTTGAGGAAAAAAAATCTTTAAATAGACTGCTCAAAAGGCCAGAACCTGAATTTTAATTGAGGTACTTTGAATCACTCCCATTAGTCAGTCGCTCTGACTTTTTCTTAGTGAGAGGTGGATTGCTTTTGAAAGGGGAATCAGAATTATTAGCAGGTCTTAACAGCAACCAAAAAAAAAATTGTTCCTACTGAATAATAAACTAGACTTCTTTAAATAATGCAGCCAGTGTGTGTGTGTGTGTGTGTGTGTGTGTGTGTGTGTGTGTGTGTGTGTGTGTGTGTACAAAGCAAGAGGGGCCAAAGGCCAAGGAATCCCACACATTGGAGGTGCAATTTGAAAATCTTCATGAGCTTCGCAGCCTGGGTAAGCACTTCCTGACAGTCACCTATCTGAGAAGTTCCCATGTCCCCCTAAAGTTGGCAAGACATAGTAGGTGTGTGTGTGTGTGTGTGTGTGTGTTTATATATTTATTTTCCCTTTCTCTGCCCTCTGGGCCTCCAGTCTCCCAAAGCTGATGTAACAGCCCTCTTGGATGAGGCCCTGGTATCTTGTGCTAGCCAATTTCAACAGTCTAAAGTGTTCAAATTGAACCATTTTGTTCTCTGTAAAATAAACCTCAGGCCATTATGCGTGTTTCATTCACCCGCCTCCTTGTCTCCCTTGCCGTGGCCCCTCACTGCCCACCCTCCCCTCCTTCACTGTTTTCTCTCCCTCAAAGGTGGCCTGGGAGTGGAGGCAGACAGCCTTCCAGAGAAGCCCCTGTGCTCAGTCTGGGCATGTCAACTTTATTCCAGCAAAATTTGCTTTGAGATGTGTGTCATGGAGCAGGGCTGCAGGCCACCCCACCATAATTGATCTTGTTCATTCAGCTCATTCTAGTGGAGCACCTCTCCCCTTGCTGGTTTTTGTTTGGATCAATTGAGGATTTCACATGATGCTGAAGCCCCTTTCCTTGGGTCCCCGCCATCCCTTCCCACATGAGAGGATGGAGTGACATTCAGGGAGGAAAGCTTCCCTGATCCCTCGTCACCACCTGGGAGGGACATCTCCAAGTAACACAATTAAGGAAATCTCTAGACTAATTTATTATGGAGAAAACTTTGCTCGGCCCCTGATTTATTGTCACAAGCAAAGGGAGAGTCTCTTTGGAGTCTGTACTCACTTGCTTCAGATGACTTAAACCGATGCTTATGATGGATCTGAATCCAGTAATTTATTCGATTTTGGGTCATTAACCCTTGTTCTGCTTATGGCAGCAAATGACTTCATCTTCAGACATGATGAGTGTTCTAAACTATGGGGGTACTTGGCTCTCTCCAGCTCTCATCTGAAAATCAATTTTAAGCAAGTGGCAGGCATTAGAAATCCTCTCTGCTTATGGGTTTGGGCAGCATTGCCTCCGGGATATGAGGGTGCAGGGAGAGTGGCTGGTGATGGGTAGGGGGAGAACACCCCGAGAGAGAACTCTATTGCCAAAGAGTGTTTGTGTTGGGGTGGCTAATGTCCTGAGAAGGCTGTACAATAGGCTCTGTCAAAATGCTTCTTAGAAGTGGGGAATGGATTGCAGCTTGGAAATGGGGCCGGGGAGGGTGTCCCCCTCGGTCTACAATCCCTCTGTAGACTGTATAATAAACTAGCTGGAAACAGTTGCTCTCATTCCCGTTGACTAAAGGCCAGAGGGATTTTACTGGTTAAGCTTTTAAACCACAGCAGTTTATTAAACATCTTTCCCCATCTGCTTTTTGCCTGGTATACCAGTTGACCTTGAAACATACAAACTCATTTCTGAGGAAAATAAACATAGAGAAACAGAAACACCTCTGCCTTCAAAGCAAGGCTGTCTTCTGTCTCTTTTGAGGTACTACATAAATAGGTAGTGTTGCCTAGTGTACAGGTCTACAGGACATAGAGGACTGGTGTGTCCAGATGGCTTGCGTCATACCTGGGCAAGTGAGCAGACACTCCTGTGGTCCCCACCATCATGTTTCTGGACCACAGTGGACAAACTGACCAACAGGACTTGGGGCCAGAGAATTTTTTTTTTTTTTTTTTTTTTTTTTTTTGCCTTTGAGGATCAGACCATGTCTGCCTGGCATTTGAGAACTCTGAAAAATATGTCCATTATGTTAATTTTGACTTATGCCTTCCTTAGCCATAGCTATATGAAATTTCTCTCGCTGCAGAGTGTTTACTTTTAAGTATTTGGGAGGAAAAACATAAATTCTTAAGAATTTTTAAGTAGAAGAGATTTAGTAATCATTTAAGGACTCTCCTTAGGTTTTTCTGACAAACTTCTGTCTCAGGTATAGTAAGGACTTCAGCCAAGGTCATCTCTCCTACCTGGCATCACAGTGGACCTAAAACAAGTTCTGTTCAATAGTCTTACACATGGGCGTGGGGGCAAGAGATGGCCGTCACAAATGCATGCAGGGAGGAGCTACATTGCTTATTTGTGTGCATACAAGTATCTATGAATGCTCGTGTGTGTGGGTACATGTGTGTGCGTGTATGTGTGTGCAGTGCCTGTGGAGGCCAGACACCAAGCTTGGATGTTATTCCAGAGGAGCAGTGTGTCCATCTTGTCTTTTGAGCCTGGGGTCTGGAGCTCACAGAGTAGACTAGCCTGGCTGGCCTTGTCCTCTGGGGATCTACTGTCTTGTCTCCCCAGTGGTGGGATTACAAGCATTTATCACCATGCCTGGCTTTTTCAGTATCTAAAAATGTCAGTATTAATGTCTCCATCCCTTCCAAGGTGAGCAATTACCAACCCCCTTACTGCCTCTTGTACAGACTTATCTCATACTGTTGCCCCTGACTCTCAGTCCTGTGTTTCCTCCATAAACCAAGATACATCCTTTGCTCAACAATCAACAATAAACACAGACCACATCTCCCATTACAAGTGCTCTCTTCTTCCTTCAGGATTAAGTAAGGAAATGACCTTCGGATGAGCCCCTCCAGCGAGTGCAGAAGAGGATGCTACCTTAGGCTATGAGTGCAGGAGGAACCAAAGAGGAAGGGATGGATTTAGTGGGATTTGCCTCAGTTGCACCCCTCTGTCATGCGAATGTTGGATGCGGGGCCAGGGTCTCTTACCCTCAGTGGATTTTGGAGACTCTGGGCTACCTTCTAGACCTCATTCTCTCGCATGTCATCAGCACCTCCAAAGACCTCTTGGTGGTCCAGGGGCCTTTCTGTTTTTACTGTGTCTCTCTGCGGTCACCCTGGCTAGACTAGACCCTGGCTGGATTTCCTTCTCTCCCAGAAATGGGTGGATAAACATCCCAGTCTGATGTCAGCTGCTGAGTCATCAGGTCTGACACTGGACTGTCTCATGCTGAGCATCGCCTCCCATCAGTCCCTCACTTCATCTCCCTATGTCAGAACTCACCCTCGGCAGGAATCTATTGCAAAGTGAATGCAATTCTCAAAGAGATGCCATCAAGGCATTTTTCATAATTTTCAAAAGTAATCCCTCCCCCCATTCTTAGTAATTAAGTCTTAACAGTTACTCAGCTCTACCCAGAAGCTGACTCCACTCTTAGAGGGTGGCAGACCTTTCCCACATAGCAGTAGAGGCAACTCAGTGAAGTTATGATTGTTTTATTTTATGAAGTAGGAAGGTTTAAAGTGGTTTCTTGACGTCACCAATCTAAGGAAGCACCTTGAGCCATACCTGCCTCACCAGAATTTTTGGAGTGTTCTCAATTCAGCTTCTATCTGTTTTTCCAGGATAAGTGACACCCATCCCTTAACAGTCTGTGCAGTTTCTTTACTCCCTCCCCCTGTGCTGCACCTCTTGCCTCTTCACTCTCTCATGAAGGGGTCAAGAAAAGAGCCCTGACCTCTACTCCTACCTATCCCAGAATACCATCTAACTGTGTGTCAACAGGTAGTATGCCACAAAACAGGGAGAAAGCTAGCTGGTGCTTCAGCCCCTCTGTAGAGGATGTGCATGGCCAGCTCAAGCTGTCCTGGGGGTAAATTATCCTCTACCTAGGAATCCTGGGACTTGACATTCAAAAATTCTATTCATTGAAAACAGACTAGCCCTGAAAACCTGGTTTAGTAGATAAAATCTATAACCACAGAGGATAAATCTAGTTTGGCTTGTTTGTGCTGGTCTAATTTAATATGGTCTCCCTTGGAGTTTCCAGCGTCTAGATTTTCTAGATCATTAAATCCATTACTTTTCAGTATTAGCTTTTTATTTATTTATTTATTTTTACTTAGGACGGTAGGCTCATTGAGTGGATATATGTTTTTAGTGGCACCCTACACTAATCACGGGAGCCCCATCAAAACCCGTTTGTCTGTGAAGTGACCAATTTCTGGGCCAGAGGATCTGAAGGTGGATTTCTGTCCATTTATCACGAACCACATCAACAGCAGAGTCAGAAAAGGCTTTGCTTGCTCCAGCCACTGCTGTCACAGGATTCACACAGGGCTGTCAAGGAAGGCTTGCAAACTTCTAGAAATGGCTGAATACCTTAAAGGGAAATGTGGAGATCCATCCATCCAATAACCCTCACATCCAGGATGATCTAAATGGTCTGACTTGGGGTCATTGCCACGAGTTTTGGTATGACCTTGACCAGCTAGTGCCCCCCATGTGACCAGTGGAGCAGGTGTCACACTCGTCTCTAAGATTGGAGGACACCATGGCTGAGAGCATGTTCAAGTTACCGGTGTCCACACAAGCAGCCTTGGCTTCTTATCTCATCGCTTCAAGTTTTAGATTTTCTGTAAAAAGGGTAGCCAGTGAGATTAACTGAGTTTTGTTTTTTTTAAATATACTACTTGTTTCAGGTTTCCTTTGATGAGGAGACAGATTATGCAGAGTCCCAGGAGCTGAGGCATTGTAAAGAGCCAACACTTTATCCTCCAGGAGCCAGCTCTGAGAGATTCCTGAAAGCAGAAAGCAGGTTCTGAGCTGAGTGGTGGGAGAAGGCATGATGGGTAGGAAACTTCCCCTTGCTTCCTAAACGCCAGGATGGAAGAAGGGTTGAAGGAGATAGAGCACATACACACACGGTCTATGGGGGAGGACGTACTCTCCAGTTAGGATAGTGTCCTAGTCCAACTGTAGTTTGCCCAGTTGTCCAAACTGGAGAACAAAGTTGGATTGAACTTTTGTCAATACTAAACCTCCATTTGTGGTTCATTGTGGTACTTAGTTTGTACTAAGTACCCCTCATCCTGCATGGCGCAGTGTCTGGCCAGCTAGCGTCCGCTGACCTGCTTCCAGCCATGGTGCCCTTTGTTAACAGAAGTAGCTGCAGGCCTTGGCACATCTTAGAAACTCATATTGAAGTTACACTCTTTCCAGGACAGACCTCGTGACCCAGATGTCGTATAGGAGCTTATGTGCCTTACTCAATGGCCAAGAGCCAACTGATCATTACAGAAATTATTCATCTGATTGCAAATTTGCACCTGTGTGTGTGGGTGTGCACACACATGTGCACACGCTGCACCATATTTATGTGTCTCTTAAAAATTCTGGTCCTGTAGTTCTTTTCTTCTTATTGTTATTTTTTCTTATTATTACTATGTTTTTTTTTCTTAAATTTCCCACTATGCCATGACCCCCAAAGAAGGTGAGTGTGAGAGGGAAATGAGGAGGTATTTGTGGGACTTCTCACTGTTGGTAGAGAGGCCATGTGCACAGATCAGTGTGTATCTCAGTTACTTTTCTTGCTGGTCTAACAGGACACTTGTCAGACAACTTAAAAGAGGAAAGGGTTATTTTGGTGGCTCAGGGACCACCATCCACCATGGCATGGAAGCCGTGGTAGTGGGGGCTTCCCACCTTCCCAGTAGGTACTCGGTCACGTGAAGTCATCAGTCAAGAAACAGGGTTCCAGCACCCAAAGTGGGAGGAAGCCATGGCCCTTCAGACCCACCCCTCTAATTTCCTGTGCTATCTAGTTAGGTCCTGTTATTTCTCAGACAGCACAATCAGCTGAGACCAAGTGCTTAACTGCAGGAGCCTGGGGGGGTACATTTCATATTCAAACCATAAACAGCAAATAATGGTGTGTGCTCATGGTATGCGCTGTGTGGAGATGATAGACACTGGAGCCAGACACTTCTTTAAATGGCATCTTTCTTCAGCAGAAGATGCTGCCCAGTGTCTTTTTCTGCATAATTGAACTGCCTTTTCATATAAGCCTACAAGCTGGGGCACTTGTTTCTGAACTAAGCCCCCTGCACTCTCAGCAGGTCAGGTGTGATAGTAAAACCCTGTTGTTAGCTTTGTATTCTGAATAATGGAATCACTAATCTATTTGATCTGGCCAAGTCAGATAAAGAAGAAAGGGAGGGATGCCTGTGCTTTGGAGAAGGTACTTGTAATAGCAATATCTTGGGATGGGGGGGGTGAGGGGTGGGGGGGGAGGGAGACACGTGGTGGGGAAACAAGGAGCAAAGACTGTTGGAAACCTTTTAATTACTACTAATTACCTCAGCAGAAAATGTTGGGAGCTTGAAAGGATTTGTGTCAGCAAGTGAAAGATCAAAGATTGCTAGGCTCGAATTTTAATCTGTTGGCTATAAAAAGGGATGAGGGGGGTAGTAATGGGGCCCAGGAGAATGGCAGCCCAGGTGGCTCTGTCCTTAATCCTGGCTTGACTGCTGAAGCCTGAGGCCTAGTCCCAATTACATAATAAGATGATTTACCTTCATTTAATTTTTTCTGTCTTCAACTTGAACCTCCTGTAGTGGAGAGAGTGAAGGGAGAGTCTCTCTTCCGCTGATGAAGCAATGCACTGCGGCTGTGGATCACTCAAACCCTTATTTTATGTATTGTGTCACTCTCTTCATCAAACAAAATGAAGCTCTAATCACAAGGTTCAACTCAACAGCATCAGCAACAGCAACTGCCCCCAGGCAAGAATTCCTTAAGGATGAAGGAGTCTCTGTAATGCCCAAAGAAGGGACATTGTTGAATTGTTAGTTGAGACTTAGCTAGAATAACAGGTAAGCTGTGCTACTGGAAACTTCTACCTGTGGAATCCTGGTGGTGTTCCTTAGGGCTGGAGAGAGGGAGGGGAGGGGAGAAGAGACTGAATAGTCCACTCATCACAGAAGGCCTCTGCTTTGCCTTCCCTTACTTTCTGTCTTCACTCTTCCCTTCTTCTTGAAGGATGGGTCAGACTGGGTGGAGTCTCTAAGCAGGATGCTGATTCTCCCCCATCTGCCCTTGTCACTACCTGTTCCTCTACACACCAAGCTGAAAGCTTCTGGATGCTGTAGTTGCAACTCTCCCTGGACACTGAGACCTTCTCAGTTCTCAGGCAGGGGGAAGTGGCCTGTCTGTGGCTGCTGTCACAAGACAGAGTGCTGGTAATGGAAATCATTTGGCCCACAAGTCCTACTATATTCAGTATCTCATCTTTTACATAAACAGTCTGCTGATCCCTGACCTAGAGGGATTGAGTAGCAACCTTCACCTACCTCATACTGCATCCTTTATTGATTTTGGTCCTTTCTCATCTCTGGTGCTGCATAGCCCCTTCCAAAGAGATGACTGACCCTCACTTCCTAATTTCAAGATCTGCTCCATCCTAGCATTGCACATGCATGTACAGACGGAAAGGACGGTGTCCTTGCTGAATGCAGCCTTGTCCTTGTCCCTGTCCCTTCTGGGGGTGGGCCAAGAAACTCAATGAACCAAATTGCAGCTCACTTTGAACATTGCAGCTACTTCAGCATGTTGTTGCTGTGACTGGGGGACCTGATCCCAAGTCATGGAGCCTCTTTGTGCATCCCTCAAAGACTTGCCCTCAGCTTTGTTTTTAAAGACGGTACAGGGAGAATCTAGGAGGAATCCTGCTAGTCAAAATGAAGAACGCCTGGCTCTGGATAATGAGTGTGGTGTAGTCTTCTGCAGGGTCCTCGGTTTTTTGTAGTTATGGGAGGCACAGCTCAAATAGCCCAGTTCTGTTAGAGAAGGCTAGACCATGGGCCTAGTTGACATATCTACTCCTAACAGCTACCAAGGAAGGGTTAGAACCCAGATATCCTGATGTTTTTCCTGTGTTTCATCAGAGACACATGCATGAATTATCTGCAGCTGCAAACATAAAGCCAAACCCTTATTGTGTGTGAATGCTTTGTGACCCTCTGTGTCTCTAGACCTCGGCTAAGTTCCCCACCTATTTAATCTTCTTATCATGCACATGGAAAGGGGCATAGATGGCAGGTTAGAGGAGAGATGTATCAGCTGCTTCCTCCATTTGAATTAGTTACATATTGTAGAGTACGAAACCAACCCCAAACTGAACATTTTCCAATGACGAACACATACAGTCTCTGTAGATGTAAACTTAGCCGTAGCTTTCCCAAGTGGTCTCTGAGAAGGTTAAAAAAGGCCTGCCATCACACTGACGGTAAAGGATCCATGTCCAAGCTTGCCCACGGGAGTGCTGGTAGCATTTAGGTCCCCAAACCATAGAGACTATGTCGTCTTCTTTCTGGCTGTTGGTTAGAGGCCTCCAGCAGTATTTCTCCGTGTGAGTCTGACCACAAGGCAGCTGAACACATGGCAGAGAGCTAGAATAACAGACACATGTGTTTGTAATCCTTACACAGAGGAGCTAGAGGGAGGAGAATCATGAATTCAAGGCTATCCTAGCTGCCTAGTGAGATCCTGTTGGGGAGGAGAGAAATTCAGAAAGCAAAAGTCCAGACTTCTTGTAACTTTATATTGGAGGTGACACCCATCACCTTTGCATTAACAGTTCAATTAACAGCTCTTCGGTGTGTCCCAAGGTTAGGCACCCAGAGGGGTCACGCAAGGACATGAATACCAAGAGGAAGGGGTCTTTGAAGCTAGCTAAGAAGCTGCCTACCGTACCAATCACGCTCAGTCATAACGCCCCATTATTCTGGCATGGTGCAAGGTATCCACTTAAGTGAAATTTTCAGTTGCCTTTAATTATGAAATTATATTAATTACTTTAGCATGATGCCTTTCTAAAAGTTCTACTGCCAAATACTCCTATCTACTCAAAGTAGCGATACAAGTACACTTGTATCTTTACAGTCTCAGCTCAGAACCTGCTCTTTTGAAAGCATCATCCCCAGACTTCCAGCCTACAGTAATCACTCCCTCTGAGTTCCTGTTCCATTTATTCTCTATATTGTTTGTGTGACATATAAGCATATATTGCTTCGTGACGGTTCTATTGTTGCCTTGAATGGCTCTTCAAATCTCCCATTGTTTAATTTCCACACATCAACATCTTGTCTCTCCATGAGAATTATAAACAATTGGAATCCAGCAGTTACCTATTCCTTCATATAAAAACAAGTTCAGTCGAGGCTCTCTCTAAATACATGTTGACTTTTCCCCTCTGAGGATGCTCGTTTCAGACTCCTGGCCATGATGTTTTGATGGCTCCTGATGGGAGGAGTGCTTATTGTTGCTTTGTTAAGTGTCTCTAACCTATACTGTTTTTTTTTTTTAATCTTGTTTGTTTATTCTTTAGCTTTGGTGTATTTACTTCAGTATGTGATTTTAGTGTTGTTCAGTATTGCTGATGTACTAGCCAGAATTTACCTGGATTTTCCCAGTATTCTCCGAAGATTACTGAGAGTCAGCATTTGCTCTGGTCCCCTTCTGTAATATCCTGGTTTTGTAACTTTGTCTTCAGGGCCTAGAGAAGAACAAGAGAGAAAGCTTTATTGAACATCAATTCCGTGCCAGGAGTTATTACTTAAATCCACAGCTGTGTTTTAGAGAATGAAGATGGATGTAGGTGTGACCTCTGATATACTTCTTGATGCGCGCGTGTGCGGGTACGTGTTTTATCCGTGTGTATTTGTGCCAGAGTACTTGGTGCACAGATGTGTAGACCAGGTGTCGTTGCTCAACGTCTTCATTAGTTACTCTCAACTTCTTTTATTTACTATTAATGTGTGGGAGGCACATACAGTGCCATGTGTATGTGGAAGTCAGGGGACAACTTTCAGGAACCGAGTTCCATTGCTTCCAAGGTGTAGAACTCAGGTCTACATGATGTTTATACACTGCACCATCTTGCCAGCCCTCCACATTAGTTTTTAAGACAGGCTCTCTCATTTGACCTGGAGCTTTCGTTAGCTTGGCTGGCCAGCCAGCAAGCCCCCAAGACTGTCCTGTTTCTTCTTTCTAGGTCTCGGGTTATAGGTGTGTGCTACTACGCCTGGCTTTCATGTGCGTGCTGAGGGTCATGCATGCACCACTTTACCACTGAGCCATTTCCCCAGCCGACAAGAGGGAACTTTGTGTTACAAAGTGTGCCGCATTTGAATATTTTGAGTGACAGTTAGATATGCAGTGTGGTGCATTTTTATATTCCCCATCATGATTGTCTTAAGCTGGGCACAGGAAGTCAAGCCCAATGAACAGAGCTTCAGGATACTGGGCTTGGCCACACTGCAGTGGCTCATGAGTCTCAGTTCCGAATGCTTGACTTTCATATGAAATTCCCCTAGGTGCTCCTTACAGGAATACTGGTCACTTAGGAAGTGAACAGGGATAAATTTTACAACAACCCCCTCACCCCCGGCACAGTTTCATTTGATGGAGCCCTAATCTCAGTACCTATAAATGTGAGCATGTTTGGAAATAAGAGTTGTTTGTTAGTTTGTTTGCTCGTTTTAGAGATAATCTATTAAGATGAGGTCATACTGAATAGGATAGGTCTGTTATTCAGTATTATGGCTAGCCTTGTAAACTGAAAGCCTTGTTTGCAGTTACACTTACGCACAGGGTGAGCACCATGTGTATAACAAACCCTCTTTGCATTTTTCTGGGATGCATGGTAGCAGAAGCTAGAGAGAGCAGGGCCAGCGACAGAGTATTCTAGTGCCTTCAGAGAGGGCATAGCCCTACCAATATGGTGATTTCGGATCTCTAGCTTTAGAACCCAGAAGCATTTCTGTTTATAAGCTCCCAGGTCACAGATATCTTTAACAGTAGCCTGGGACTGATACATGGGATATTTGGGCCTAGGCTTAAGACCCTTTCACCTTGCATCTCTCCTTGATTCTCACTTGGTCCCCTTCCATTTTCTCTTCTTGTTCTTCCTTGGTCAGCAGTTACCTGCAGGGTTTCCCACTCTCCATAAGGAATGTGTGTGGATAAATGTTTCCTTGCCGCTTCCAGCCTGCTCCCTACTTCCCTGTGTGCGGCAGACTGAGCACGTCAGGAGGGATGATGGAGTCGTATTTGCACGCAGTGTTGGAACAGACCTAAAATATTTTGAAGGGGCTCATCTTAAGCGTGGGACAAGCTTGTTCTGTTAAACTCATTCTCTGGGGCCATCCTTGCTCCTAGGATGCTCACATCTTTCAAGGTTAGGCCTCTGAGTGCTAATGAGAACTGCAGCTTCAACCTGCCTGATATGTTTGCTGTCACTTTCTTCCCTGCTAATGTTGAGGAAGGGAAAAGTCACACAGCCTGTCAGTCTTGTCTGCTTCCATCAAGCCAGGGGAAGTTTTGTCGCCTTCATCATGGAGGCTGACAGCTGTACTCTCTCTTCTGTGCCTGAGAAGGTGCCTTCCCAGATCCTAACCTGATCTAAAAGAATGGCTGGGCCCTCAGCAGTGGTGGAGGGGGCTCGCCAAGATGCTCATTAGAGTGAACAAGAAGAGGGTAGTCACCCCACAGCAGAAGGGACAGAAGTACCAGCCTCTGTCCAGGCCAGGGCTTCTCAGCTTTGTTGCGATGGCACTCTGGGTTAGATCGTCCTTTATTACGGGCACTTGTGTCTTATGGTTAGCAGTGCCCTTAGCCTGTGATCAGTGAATGCTAGTTCCCCAAATATTTTTATTTTCTACATATTATGCCCACTTAGCACCACTGAACTCATCTGTTCAGATGACTCTAGGGATATCTTTACAGCTGGTGTGTGTGTGTGTGTGTGTGTGTGTGTGTGTGTGTATCTCATATTAAGAAGGGGGAAGTTGTGGTAATGACTTGGCAGTTAAAGAGATTTAGGGGAACTGTGCAAAGTAGAGAAGTGACATATCTCAGGATTTTTGACACAGAGTAAAAAGTAACTCCCATCCATACCTCATGTTGCAGATTCTGAAGGTTTGAGTTGATCACTGTCATAACCACATTATTTAAGGTTGCAGTTTGTGGGTAATAAGTAGGTCAAATGTCATCCCATTTTACCCAGGGCAGTTTAAGTTAATGCCTGCCTTCCTGGCATAATAGGTAATGGTGTCCCCTTTGCCCTGGAAGTTGTCCAGTTCATACAACAAATGGCATGGTCATCATGACACTGTTTGTGACCACTCGACACTATTGGAGATGTCAGAAGGCACAGCGTGACCTCTCTGGTGCATGCAGCCCTTACCACTGCCTAGTGTCTTCTTTACTAAGATGGCCATTTCCTTTACATTTTAACACCACTGTGTCTACCCTAAAATTGCTTCTTGAAGTTTTTCGTGACTAGCAGGCAGGTGACACGGAGTTACTGTCAGTACGTACTACTTGAGTTGTCTTCTGGTTGTTCTCATTAAAAGATAATGACTTAGTTGACTTAGTCGTATTTTTGATATTTCCTGCGTCATGTAAGGGAATCCACTGTGATTTGGCACTAAAGGAAAAATTCACCAAGTATCCAGAAAGGCTACTGTAGAACAACACTTGTCATTGGACTACTGACTTTGGTTGCTAGCCTTTCTCAAAGTAGCCAGTAAGATATAAAAGAGTGAGAACATTTCTTTTCCTTTCTGCTTGTATGTGATGTATATGTGTGTATGTGCATGCACGTTTGCATGTTTATGGATGCAGGTATGTGTGTGTGCATGTTTGCATATGTATGGATGCATTGTGTGTGTGTGTGTGTGTGTGTGTGTGTGTGTGTGTGTGTGTAGGCTAGAGGCTGACATTTTCTGGCTGCCTTGATCACTCTTTGTTTTATTTACTGATGCTAGGTCTCCTGCTGAACTCAGAACTCACCAACTCAGCTACCCCACTTGCTCCGTAAGAATCCTGTACCCATTGGGAGCACTGGGATTTCAGACGGACTGCCACATCCACCTAGAATTTACGTGAATGCTTGGCTCAAACTCTAGTCCTCTGATCTGCATGGCAAGAGCTTTGTCTACTGAACCAGCTCTCTAGCCCCCAAAGTGAGAGCATTTGACATATTTTAATGTAGAAAAACCTTACAAAGTAACCCAGATTCAATTATACTTAGTTGACAGTGGTGTATTTCTCTTCCAGTGCATGAAAATATGGTATATCTATAAGTGACACTCTCTGGTTCAATGAAAAAAGTGTGTTATTAGACCCATGGAGTGGTCTTTGAGTTGGAGACATCCTTGAGTTAAGACCCACACTTTGATAGACATAGAAAGAACTTGGGAAATTAAAGTGAAGACCTAAATCTACTCATGAAGAGTCATGCCCTGCAGTAGAGGGTGCACTCTGGGCCCCGACACTGGAGTTTTAGGTAAATGTTTCTGGAGATCTGGCACAGATAGCCCATAAAGCACCGTTGAGACTCACTGACCTAGCTACCCTCCTTACTCTGGAGGAACTGAAGCCCACTGAAGGATGCTCTGTTTGTCCTAAGTCTCATCTGTAGACTCAATACAGAGCTCTTTCTCCTGTAAGTCACCATGGTTATACTGGGTTTTATCACAGTGCTAGAAAAGTAATTAATACAGGAGCTGAGCACCAGCTTTCATCTTTCTCTTCCTCCTGACTGTGAACACAGTGCGACCCCTCTGACCTCTGAGGTCTCGCTGCTGTTACAGACTGTACCCTCACACTGTGAGCCGGAGCAGACGTGCCTGCCTTTAGCTGCTTTTGTCGGGGATTTTTGTCATCATAGGAAGGAAAGTAACTGATTCAGGGTTCACACCAGAGTCACGTGGGCCAAGGGTGCCTAGCTAGCCTTTGAGAGCTGTCTGTGTATACAGACTGTGTGTGTGTGCGTGTGTGCGTGTGTGTGTGTGTGTGTGTGTGTGTGTGTGTGTGCACGCATGCGCCCATGTTCATTTGCTTTTCTGGATGGGGTACAGTTTACCGCCAAACAGGGCAAGGTAGTTTTGAGAAAAAAAAAAAAAAGTAGAGCTCTTAAAGAAAATACTAGGATGGGACTCAGGACTGAAATGGACATTTTGAAACGAGCCAAACACAGGACATGGTGGGCCTGGAGCAGTAAGAGACACCCCTTCTATTTCTGTGGTTCTTACTTTGCTAATATGGTGGAAATTGAAAGGCTGGCTGATATCAGCCCTGCTTATGCCTGTACTCAACGCAGACACCTCCCTCTAAAAAGAAAAACACTTGTGAGTCCCGCCTAACTCACCTATGGACACTAGACAAGAAGTCTAGGTTCGTGTCCTGCTACCTGCTCAGAAGACAAGGAACAGACAACAATGGAATGGAGCCCACAGTGGGGCTTTGCACTAACTATTTCTATTTAACCATGCTGGGCCTTACTTCCCGGCTTCCCATGAGTGCTGTGTGCTCCTTACTACTCTTTCTCCAGCCCCTGTGAGTCTGTTCCTCCATAGTGGAAAGAGGTCGGAATGGGATCTGCATCTGTGACACGTAGATTGTCCTCTTCCTCCTACTTAACCAACCATGGCTAGACATACTGTGTTAGTCATCAAAAGACTTGACTGCCAAATAGACACGTAAGCATCAGACACCCAGGACCAGAAAACAGAGCAAGCCCTTGGGAAGCGGTAGCAGGAACATGCAACTAGAAGTCCCCGGAGGGCTCAGCCCAGAGTCACTCAGGCCATTTTGGGAGGAGCTAAGTATCCTCCAAGGAATGAGTTTAAGCTCCACCTTGAACTGTGGGTGGGATATACATTATCACTGAGCAAGTGGAGGCATTTCAAGTGAAGGTAAAATGACCGACAGGTTACTCAACCTTCCTGTAGGTCTTTGCAGGCCCTTACAAGGTCATAGGAGTTAAGCCTGGAGGTCTGAGTTGAAAGCTGGGTCAAGGCTGATCAAAAAGTTAGCTTTGTAGAAAGCTTCAGGCCCCTTCTTACCTACAGACAACCTACGGTGATCTGAAGTCATTAATCCATTTGAAGGCCTGTCTTGACCTGAGCTCCCTTGCTTTGAAGTGTGCTGTCCTCGGCAGCATGAGGAAATAATTTGCTGCCTGCTTCAATGAGCCACCAGGAGAGCCGGCAGACCTAATGACATGTGAGAATATTAACCTCCTACCACGAAGAGCTGTGAATCTTGAGCGGCAGTCTATAATTCACCCTGAACTCCCGAGCCAGGCTTTTTCGCTCACTCACTTTTCAGTTAAATCCGGAGAGAGGAGGAGAGGCTTGCTCATAAAACTTTATATTCTCCAACAGTACAAACACTGCTGAGCTGTTTAGTAATGAGTGGCTTTCCTATTGCAATGGGGGAAGAATTGTCCTTGCAGAAGCAGGAGGTAGGGGAAGGAGTGTTTCCGGTGTTGGTTTGCAGAGATGTCTTGTTCTCACAGTGGGGGCCAAGCATGCTACCATGGAACATGGCTACCTACCTTTAGTACTTGGGTAAGCAAACTTCCTTGTAATTATGTATTTTGCCTTCAGTGTCAGAAGAGAATAGATGTTAGGCCATAAATCTGAAGGTATCTGGATGTTGGGAGGGACTCTAAAGACTTTTAAAAAATCATTTGAAAGTAGAAGCAGCACTCACGTGTTTCTGAGTTGCGATGGTGGTACATTCATACCACAGTTTCATGAATCATGAGACCCTAGGGGACAAAATAGTGTCTTAACCACCTTTGTACTTAGACGTGACTGATACACGGAGGGCTTCAAATGGCAACTGCTAAAAGATGTGACAGTCATCTACTATGAACCAAGATCTCACTTATGACGGAAGCCAGGGTCCACAGGGCCACTTCCCCAGTGCCCACGCTAGAGCTCGTCCCCAGGTAAACTGAGGCTCCTTTCTCTTGTCTTCTGTCCACCTGGTTGCTGATACTGGCATTGTGATGCTTTTACTGCACTCCGTGATACTGGTGGAAGAATGTCTCACCATCTGTTAAGTGAAGCCCAACACACATCTGCCAGTGGACCAAAAGTAGGGGATGAACAAGGAAATAGGCAAGGAGGTGCTGCAGGGCCCACTGCACAAGGACACATGGGCACAGTTGCTTAGCAGAGTGTGCCTGGCATGGGGGAAAGCCCTGAGACCAGGAGAACCTTCCATACTTTGATAGAGAAGCCAGCCCAGGAGAACTTCTGTTCTTCTGCAACCTCCATGGGCTGTGAAAAACTTTTCATTCACCCTGGACCTGTGGAAGGGATATTCAGTAAACAGTCTTAGAAGGAAGAGTGCGGGACTCATGAAAGAACCATTTATTGTTTTGTAGGACTCCTTTCTATGTAGCCAGGCCATTTAATTTCGAGATCCCCAGTGTCTCTGTTGAATGCAGGGTGCACGCAGGCACCTTAATGCATTATAGATGTAATGAAATTGAGCTTTGTCCTTACACTTATTTGACTGACGTAACAAAAGGGAAACCAACAGTTAATATCTGTTCTGTGTCTATATCACCCTCAGCCTTTCTGATCTGTCCAAATTACCTTCTCCTTCCTGCTTCCAGCTTCTCTTTTTGAAGAGTTAATTTTATTAAAACCAGTCAGATTAAAGCAGCCTCTGTGTGGGGCATCCTGAGGGTCCACTCATTACGTTCTCTTATCTTGACAGCAGCAGTCAGCATGAAAAGTCAGCTTGGCCATTATGCACACACAAGGACCATCAGTTCTCAACCAGTGGTCAATTCATCAAACATTTGTCTTTTGCCTCCTGAGAAGTGTGCCACTTTAACTGTCACATCTTAGTTTGGGTTGCTTTGAAAGATGAGGCAAAGTGAGAGGAGAATGAGTTTTGAAATCCCCAATTTCCCATTCCCCTCAGATCTTCGTGTTAATTAGTTTTCATACTTGAAGGCTTGGCACACAGTCTGACCTCAAGCCCCCAGGTTGGAAGTTGAACTTGGTATTGAATGGTGGGATGACTGAATCAGCAGTGTAATTTTTGGGTTGTGGCATTTCCTCCTGTTATTCACCTTAGAATGTAGGATTTGGGAGATTGAAGGAACTTCCAAAGTAACGTTGTTGCCCCAATTGACAGATATCTAAACTGAGGCCTCCCTCTAGCCAGAAGTGTCCGAGGGGTGGACGTCTTCTATCAAAGCATTATGGTAATATGATGACCAAGGAAGGATACTAATCAGGTTCTAGATGGGTTTTTAAGCAGAGGTTTCTTACAGGCTGCCATCAACAAGCGAACATAGGACTCATTATACATATTCATATATTTGGGGTGATCAGCTACTTTCTCTTCTGAGATAACTCATTTTTCCTTTTTACAATAAAATATGATAATTTAGTTTTCCAGTACTATTTCTATGTACAGACTATGCTTCTCTAGGTTTGTTTCCGTGTTCCTTATCTCCTAGGAGCTCCCAGGCTAGATCTGCGAGGTGTCCAGCTTGGGGACCTTCTGAGGATTGTTATAGGTTAAACCTTAAACTTGACATGTTACATCCCCAGGCCTCATGCCACATGAGGACTTGGAAACAGAGTCCATGTCCCCAGATTTCATGCCCCCAGATTTCACAGTAACCCTATGCATATCCATATCCTCATATTTGTTTATTTCACTGAGTTGACAAGGGGTGCACTATCAGAACGGTATGTTGCCATGAAAACCACCTTGGTGCCCTATTGCTCCAGTAACACAGGAGGCAAAAGAGGTAGAGTACCCGCGGGGCCCCAGGCGATCCTCTGGTTCACTGCACTGTTTGCTGATCTCTACGGTGCTGATAGGATCGAGTATCTGCGTTGTGAAACAGGAAGCCAACCTCGCTAACTTGTTCTTGGGGAGGTTCTGTGAAGCACAGAGCTGGAGCTATTTTGGAGGAGAGAATGTGGCTTTAGTACAAGCCCTTTGGGAGGCCCCGTATGTCCCAGAGCCCTCTTTTCCTTCACTCCATAGAAAGCTATCTTGTAGTCTGGGGCCGAAAACATGTTTTCACCCTTTTAGCCTCCTGAGACCTCACAGAGTCAACATCTGGCACGTTTTTGCTGGCTTTCCTGGCTTGATTCCATTCCAGGGGGCCTGGTCTATGGGGAGCTGGTCTTTGGACAAAGTATTTGGTTAGGGCCCCTCTTGGATCCTAGGACCTCGAGGCCCAGCCCTCGCGCTGCCTTCTTTTCTGGTTGATTTGCAATGAGTAGACACCATCTGTTGGATTTTAAACATTCCCTTTCTATAGGGTGGTGAAAGGCTTGTGTGGAAGAGACACTGTTATCTTTGAAGCAAACAGCTCATGAGGTTGAAGCACCGTGTTCTTGGCCCAGCTTGTGTTTGTCCACTGCTTGGGTGCCTCCCCGCCCGGCGGTGCCTTCCGCCCGGTGGCTGCGTGCAAGCATACCAGGACTGCGGCTCACCGTGTCTGCTCCCTCACATCTCCCCAGCGAAGAAAACCTCCATTTACAGCACCCGCCACACAAACTCACTTTTTGGACTCTTAAAAACAAACAAGATCCTGAAGCCGCAGGCTTCATGCGGGCTGTGTGGTTTTGTAAAATCTCAAACCGTGAATCAAAATAATTTTTAGAGACACAGTCAAGGCTCAGGCCCAAATGCCGTCGCTGGTGGGGGAAGATGCAGCAAAGGCTCCCTTAGACTAGGGAGGACAGTTGAGAGGGGAGAAGGATAGGGACAGGAAATAGGGACGGTTACTCGTCCAGGGAGGGGTCTGGCACCTCATCTCTATCCTAAAGGCCTAGCTAGATGGAATAATTTCAGGACCGACAGAGGGAGCAGACCAACGAAGGAGCTCTACAGCCGCCTTGTCTCTCTTCTCACCTTTGGTCACTGCTCTTGGCTATGTCGCTCAGCAATCTACTTTCCTACCTGCTTTCTCCTTTCTTCCAGTCCCTCTTTCATAGGTGGTAAGCTCAACCTGAGCAGACTCTGTGACTTGCGCAGCCTGCGTGTCTTCACGTGTAGGGCGTGGCGGGCACCGCGTGCATCACTTTGAGTGCTAGACCGAATTTTCAAGCTTTGGGTTTCCTGAGTGTCAGGATCCAGTTATCTCCTTCTGTTCATGTTCTCTCAGCCATGTATGGATGAAAGTGCAGTAGATACTGAAAACTGTAGAGCTCACCGGAACTGAGATGCAGCTGAAGACCGTCTCAGGGCCTGGCTAGTCTCGCCCTTAGTTACTTCCCATGTTGCTGTAAGGAAAATGCCTGGCCAAAGCAACTGAAGGGAGAAAGAGTCTATTTTGGGGTTATATCTCCAAAGGGATGCAGTCCGTCATGGTGGGGAAGGCATGGTCAGCAGCATAAGCCCCACTGGTCACGGTGTACCTGTTGTCAGGAAGCTGAGCATGACTAGTAGGTGGGGCCAAGCTATACAAGCTCAGCACCTGCCCCAGAGACATACTTCCCCTACCGAGTCTCTATCTCCTACGCCTTCCACAGTTTCCCAAATAGCGCCGCCAACTGGAGACCAAGTGTTCAAACACATGAGCTTCATTAAAGTAGCACCTATCATTTGGACTTAATTTATGATCCTGTGCTATCTGGTAGCCACTTCTCAGTATGCAATTACCACTTATAACAGGACCACGCTACCTCTGTATCCCAGAAACTTGCAAAGAACTGAACAAAGATGCGACTAAATACATTTCTTTTTGGTGGGTAAGGAACATGTAAGCTACAGAGAGACGTGCCTGTCAACATTAGCTGGTAAATTTCAGCTTGGCACCGCCCACTGCTGTCTTCAGCCTCTCGAAGGTCACACGAAGCTTCAGGAGCTGTTTATTGT
Source organism: Cricetomys ansorgei (assembly GCA_026225945.1). Classification (NCBI taxonomy): domain Eukaryota; kingdom Metazoa; phylum Chordata; class Mammalia; order Rodentia; family Nesomyidae; genus Cricetomys; species Cricetomys ansorgei. Next base: position 5,855,612 of record JAMJFZ010000770.1, on the reverse strand, counting down.
TGGGTTTATAGAAAAGCCAAGTGGCAGATTGAAAAGCAGAACTGGAAACAAATCTAAGTTGGTCATTATAGTGATTTGGATTACAACCCAATATTCAAAATATTTAGCCAAAGGTTGTGGGAAGGGGCTACTTCCCATTTCTGAACCACAGCTAGGTATTATTCAGACTCTCAGTCGCACTTAGTTGAGGCTGCACAGAAATGGACACTAAATGGTTCTAGATGGGGATTGGTCACTATGCAAGGTTTCAGGCAATCTCTTTTACCTCCCTGGATGTTACTAATCTTCTGTGATGTGTGGGTAGAGGATCAAGAGATGATACACTAATGTTTTTCTGGACTAATAAGATCGTGATAGGGTCTTCCATAAATGCAGCTGCAGCTCTGGCATTACTTTAGAGTTTATCAGAAGCCGGTGTGTCAAGACTTTTTTTATCCTAGTAGGGAAATCTTAACACCCCCCCCCACCCCAGTACCAGCTGGAACACAAGTCTGACAGCAGAGTTTAGTGTCATGAGGAATGATGCAAATTGAATTCTGCTTCCATCTCCTTCGCAGATGGACTCTCAGCAGCCCTTGCAAACTGTGGCTATAAGAGGAAGAAGCTCCACTTGGCTAATCATGGTACCTGAATAGAGTAATAGAGTCACCAAACCACATCTCTATGTAGAAATGTTCACCAGCCATTGTCCATGTCTTATCTCTGATCACATACAGAGAGAGCCTCGGAGGTCGGATCCAGCCTTTGGTACGCACTCCCTCTGTTTCATCAGTGTAAGACAGAGATTCAAGACATTTCCCCACATGCATGATTTTGTCTTGGTCCTTCTTCTGGAGTCCCAGAGACTTAGTGCTTTCGTATAACTGGCCTTCTCTGCTTGGACACGTGAATTCTTGGCCGCCGTAGTCACTGCTTGGAGCTTCCTATGCTTCCTGCTTGTCCTCAGGTTGGGGAGGGGGCAGCTGTGAATGTTGACATCTGCTTTGAGCCTGGCACCCAGACAGAACTGAAAAACAGTTCTAGACAGTTACTTAAGGGCCAGTAAGTCACAGCATTCACAGATGCTGCCCTCCTCCCTCTTTGTGCTGTGCTTGGAGCTTCCTTTAGTCTCAGTTACATGGGAAGCTGAGGGAGGAGGATCTGAAGTTACTGTCCAGCCTGTGCTAAATAGTGAGTTCAGAGGCAGCCTGAGCTACTTAGTGAAACCCTATCTAAAAAGAAAGATTTTAAAGGGCTAGATTGTACCACAGCCAGTGAAAGCTTGCTTGCCTGGTACACACAACGCCCCTAGTTTGTCCCCAGCACAAAATAAACAAGAAGTGAAAATCAAAGCTGTATTTAATAGAGATTTTCTCGTTATAAAGTACTAACTTGTAATAGAAAAATGTAGTAACTGGAGAAAACTGTAAAATGAAAATTACAAGAAGACTTAAAACATGTATTTGAGGTATATAGTCATAGACAAGATGCATATATATATATATGTATATGCAGGTATATATATACATTATATATGTATATATACAAATATATGCATTTAATTGAGTTTGCATGATATATATACAAATATATGCATTTAATTGAGTTTGCATGATACTGAACTATCAAGTCTTTGTGTGTTAAATTGCATATTAACAGCAGTTTATAAATGAGAAACAGCTAACCAATGCTACCTTGATGACTCTTAACAATCAACATGGAAGAAAATGCCCACAGCAACATGGCACAGATGACATTTGTGTTGAGGATGGAGGAGAGCCTATGAATAGCTTTTAATTTCCATGCATGAGCTATTGGTGTGTGTACCACAGTTCTTGTAATTTAATTTTACGTATATAAATATATAGCGTGAAATTCTACTGGCTCATTAGATATCTGTCTGTAATATTTTTAATTGCTGTGTGGTATTTCATTATTCAGACATAGTGGGCTGTTTTGAATCATCCCTCTATTGTTGAGTGGTTATGCGTGCTTAGGGCGCTGCTATAAACAATACTGTAAAGCCAAACAGGACGACACACATCTGTAATCACAGGCAGAGGCAGGAGGACCTGGAGTTCCAAGTTAGTTTGGACTACGTGGCAATATCTTACAACAAAGAAACTAAAGAAAGAAAAAATAAAGCAGCAGTGTGTGTAGGAGGGGGGTGCGAGAGAGAGAGAGAGAGAGAGAGAGAGAGCGCTCCGTCAGAAGGGCTGGCTGAGCAAGCATGACGACCTGAGTTCAATCCCCAGCACCCATGTGAAAAAGCTGGGTGGAGTCGCTTGCACTTGAGATCCCAGGGCTGAGGCGCTGAGCAAGCGTCCTGATGGAGCTGGTAGAACCTGGAAGCTGCGAGTACCACGGAGAGGCGCTGTCCCAGCAAGCAAGATGGACAGCTCTGGAGGAATGACACCCAAGGGTGACCTCTGACCTCCGCACGCACCTGCACACCCTCACACACAGACACATGCACACACATGCACACACACACGTGCACACACATGCACACACAAAGAAATGCAGTGAAGGCGATGAGACTGATGCTGTAGACAATGAGCGTCCGTGCATGCCACGCACACATCTGTGGTATCGAACGCATCGCTTAGGAGGGCTGGGACAACCATTTTTAAAGACTTTCAACATAAATCAGTGTCTAGAAGAGTGACAACAGCTTTGCCTTCCCTCCAGTGTGGTGCTGGTCTGTTACCTAGGACTTTTCGGAAAATCATGTGAAAACTTAGGAAAATGATATGAGTTACCTGGTTTGATTTATTTCCCGGTGAAGGTAAAACGTTCTCCCGCATTTCTGTTATTTGTCAATTCTCTGCCCAGGTTTATTTTAATATCTTTTAACTAGGAATTCAGCTTTTCTGCAATTCATTAATGCTCTTTCTGTATTAATGATCTTAAGCCTCGGCTCATTAGAAGGGCCACAGGCGTCGCCCGATTTCACTTGCCTTTTGATTTTAGAAGGTGTAGTTTTGTTCCTTGTTGTTTAAATCTGGATCTGAATGAACACTGGAAGTTCATCTGATTGGCTCGACACAGCGGTTAATTCTAACAGTCATCTTGCAACCCATTTTTTTTTTTTAATCTTTCTTTTCAAAAAGATTAACTTTATTTTATGTGTTTGGGTATTTTGCCTGTCTGTTTATCTGCACGCAGTGCCCACAGAGGCCAGAAAAGGGCATCAGATGCTCGGGCATTGGAGTTACAGTGAGCCACCTTGTGAGTAGTGGGAACTGAGCCTGGGTCCCCTGGAAGAGCCGCCAGTGTTCTTAACCACTGAACCATCTCTCCAGCTCAGTGTAACTTCCTTAATAGCTCTCATGACTGTGCTAAACATGCCCTAGGGCAAGTCATTGGCAAAACAAAAAGAGGAAGAAAAAGAAAGATGAGAGAGAGAGAGAGAGAGAGAGAGAGAGAGAGAGAGAGAGAGAGAGAGAGGACGCCACTGTCTCTAGAATCAGCCTTTACTGCTGTCTGAGTAAGGCTGTCCATGCTGCAAAGTCATTAGGTATCCACTGTGTCCTAAAGCAGAAGACTTCATTTCCTCAGAGGGAGAGGACCAGAATCCCAGATGGGTAGATGTGTCATCTAGAGATCCGGGGATTGGAGAATCTACCTTCTTACTTCTTTCGAGGAACAGAACGTGAAGGCCCTGCTTCTGGGTTTCTGACTCTACTCACTCTCCATTTTTCTGGTACCATATTTGAAAGATGCCTTAGTATTTCTAGATACTGAGCATGAAGCTGTCAAACCCAGTTAGCTTTATTGGCTTCCTTGAGTCGTCCTGCTTTCAGATAGCTCTTACTAGTAATGACTTTATTTTATGCATCTCAGGAATTCTCCATCATGAAGGGTGCCCTGTGGGACTGAATGCTTGACTTGACCCCATGTCCTGTATTGCCACTTGATGTTAATATACCCTATGTATTATGTGTTATATAGATCCTCTTCTACCTCTATTCCTACAGGCATGCTATTCAGTAATTCATTTATAGTATTACATTGCGTGTGTGTGTGTGTGTGTGTGTGTGTGTTTTATATCTTTGTGATCTGAATGGCATAAAAACACAGAGAAAATTACAGAGCCAAACATATAGGATAATAAATAATAATATACACTTTATTAAATACAGCAGTCTATCATCCATATGCCTATCATTATCAATCATCTCTACTTATTACCTGTCTATCAATCCATACATCCATTCAACAATTTAAATAGGATAAGATACGAGTTGTATGGCAGATAGAATACCCTTGTCAAGCCTAGGTGACAAGCTGGTGCTGGGCACCAGTACTGAAACTTGAGCAGTCACATCGCCAGGCACTTCCAATCCCCGCCTCCTTCCTTCACTCCCCACGGGTGAGCTCTGTATTGCCTGTCCCGTCCTTGTGACTTTGGCCATGGTCTCTGTGGGAAGGTCATTTTCAGACTTCTTTATGAGCCGCTGCATGGCAGGTGTGCAAATAAAACAGGCTCGGATTACTATTTCTACACTCGGAGATAGCTCTTAGACCCTTTAACCAGAACCCCGACCAATTAGAGCAGACACTGGCCTGTGGTAGCCCCGTGTTGGCCCCATGCTGTGGTTGCTGGATATCAGTGACCCGGTTGCTAAATTATAAAGATTATTAAGGTTAGTGGAGGGAGGTGAGTCTCAGAGGCGAGTCTATTTACCAGATGGTAAGGAAGTATTCAAGGTGGTTTTTGTTTTGTTTTGTCCCAGGCTTGGTATACTAGCACAGGCCCTTTACTCTTTCTGTTCCCAAACACCTCTCCCCACAGCTAAAGACAGGGTTTGATGCAGGGATTGTCGCCACTGGCAGCTCCCTGACTGGTCCTTGGCTTCTCTGGGTTGCTGTATTAGACTCACAGCTCCAGGCCGAGCAGCCTCTTACTCTAGGAAGTTGACTCTGAGTCCTCTATGAACCTGACAGCTAACTAGGTGAGTGGAGACCACACTCACATCTCTCCTTTAGCTGGGTGCTGGGCTGACAAGTTCTAGAAAGTCAAGGTCTCTCTCTTCAGGTGAGGGAGTTGGCCTAGGTTTTGGCCATGTGGTCTGGGTGCTTGGCATGGCCACTGCCTTCCACCCTGGCTTGTGAATGCAGTTAAAGTTGCAATTAGAGGTGCTGCTTCATTGTTTGATTTGATGATTCTGGTCCTGGATAAAACCAAGGAAACAGATACTGCTCACATAGATCTATGGCGAGCTGTTCAGGCCATGCACCCCTTCCCTGCCAGGCACGAGTGTCACTACTGGCTTAGACTGGCAGCTCAGGGAAGAAAGGTCTAACCCTTGGCAGAGCCTGCAAGCTGAAGAGTCACCAGGAGCTTATGGCAGTCATCTCTGGTGACTTACGGTTCTGTATTCTGCTGGCTATGTGCTGTCAAAAGGGCAGTGAAGGTGGGGGAGTGGGCATCACAGGTCAGATCAGAAGCCCCTTTACCACACACTTCGCCCTGCTGCCAGCTCCTGGCCTTTTTCTTACCATTCTCACAAGTGGCCAGTTTTCAAGGAAAGGGTGAGTTTGCATCCACCTAGTAACTGAAGAGGTCGGAGACATGCTGCTGTGCCCTCGGCCCTGTGTCTGCCCCAAGCCCCTGGCCTAGCCTGGGCAAGGCAGGGCTGCCTCCTTAGTGCCACTGTTTCTGTAAGCTAATGAGAGCAGTGTGTGAGCCACAGGCGATGATGGTGGGATATTAACTGTGACAGGAAGCTTGATCATAATTATCTTAACGAGGATAGGGTTAATTACAGTGGAAACTTAGAAGTTCCCTCTGTTTGACTCCACTGGAGTCAAATGCATTGTGATGTTTTGTCATTTTGATGTGACTTTGGAAAAGGCACTAGGACTCTTCCTAGGGCTGCTGCCAGCTCCTCCGAGAGGGTCCAGTGAACAAGGAGATGGGTGTGTCATGCCAGTTTATTCCCACCGGTGCAGTGGGAGGGAGGCAGCCTACAGCCTGATCTGGAGAAGCTGATGAGATTTGCAGAGCACACCGCCTGCCCTGGAGTGGTTCCACCTGGGTCCCCACCCACCCTAGATGGTGCCTCCAACTCTCCATTAGTTTCTCCCAGTAATGTCAGAACTGTGCCGCCCCAGCCAGCTTCTAGCCCGTATCTCTCAGGCACTGTGGCTACCACCCAAGGAATAACCCTGGAGTGACAGTCAACTCTCCATCAGACTCTTATTTTGGGGGGTACATTTTATAGATTACACATTAGCTTACACCACATTATCATCTTCCCTGTAAGCCACCATTGCCATTCCAGGAAAAGGAAATGCCATGCCTGGACTTTTACAATCTTTTTTTTTTTAACCTTGTCATTTTATACAACAGTGAACACCTACCTATCTGCTGGAATCTGGTCTAGAGGGATATGAACTCAAGAATTGTTGCAAGAAACTCTTTTTTCCTGATCATTTATTTTAGAAACAACAACAATAACAGTAACTGGAAAAATTTTTAAAGTAAAAAGTGAAGCCCTTTCCCATCACATGTTCTCTGGCTTCCAACATGCTGTTTGGAACTCCACAAATTCTTTTCCCTGGTGCCTCTCCTTCATGGTGTTCTGAACCTCCTGTCTCCAGTCCCTTAGCTCTGGACTTAGTTGAGCACATTCCCAAGTGTGCCCACAGCGATGATGAAAACAGGACTTTATTCATCAGCACCTTCCCGTGTAACACAGCCTGCCTTTTACTGAGCACTAGCAAAAGTACACAGCAAACACGAATCTGGAAACCAGACAAGTGACAGGGACTGGTAGCTCAGGGAAGAAAGGTCTAACCCTTGGCAGAGCCTGCAAGCTGAAGAGTCACCAGGAGCTTATGGGACTCTTCTCTGAGATCTTACTCTCATGTGGAACTCTGACGTATAGCCCGTGCTGTGGTGTGGCAGTGCCCCTGTGGGGTACTGCATGGTCCCTCTCCATCCTGGGTTATTTTGTTTCATGCTTCCTCAGAAGCAATTCGGGGAGGGAGCTTTCTCCTGCATGCTAGTTGCCAGGCCTTTGCTGATCCTCATGATAAAAATACAATGTTTGCATAACATGACTTGGAACAGTCTGTATCTGAATACTGCCAGAGCCCATCTGATATCAGCGCACAAGGAACTTCTTAGCTGCCCAGAAAGCTTCCTGGGTGGAGGGTGAAGGGGCAGCTATGCTCCCCCTGTGGCAAGGACCTGGCTTTGAAGCAGTTGTGGTGAATGAGCTTCGTTCACTGACTCCCACAGAGAAAGGGACTCATAGTTCTTTAGGTAGAGAACTCGCCTTTGTATTCAGGATCTATCCCAGAAACCCTCCAACTAGGCCTGGTGGAACATGTCTCAGGACTGGGAAGGTCTAAGCAGAAGCTCAAGGTCATCCTTGCCAACACATATCCCAGCCTGGGATAAATAGGAGTCAGCTTCAGACAAACAAACAAAAATGCCAGGACTTCAGAGATCCCAAAGCTTCTCTGCACACTGGATTTGATCATCTGCATAGCCTCTACAATTCCTTTTTCTCTCAGTCTCTACCCTCATCCCCAGGTCACAGCTTCTGGGGTAAGCCAGCAAATAGCTCCCAGGAAGCACTGATGGTAGTCTCTTCTGTCTTCCTAAACTCCTCTGAGCCAGGAGATGCAGAGAGCCAGTAGGCATTCGGTATTCCCCTTTCAGGCTGCAAGGAAATGGAGGAGCCCAGAAAAAGCCCCATAGCCCACTCCTAACCCCCAAAAGGGAGGGAGTTGTTTTGCCTCCCAGAAGCCTGTGAAATAGGATGACCCCTAAACAAAAGTGCATGCAGTTCCAATTTTGTTGTGTTAGGGCTGGCAGCAGGCAGCCCTGGCCTCAGAGCCCTTGGAGTGAGACTGCCTTAAGGTCTAGCTGGACATAGGACATGCAGATGGGAGCAAGCTCTGGCCTACTGGAATCTGAAGATTTAATGAGCATGCTCTTAACACATCTCAAGGGTGAGACCCCCCCCCCGACACACACACAATGCCCCTTCATGCTAATGTTCACTGCCCGAGGTGTACACAACCCACAGGAGATGACAATCGGGAAACAGTAAGTAGTATGGCAGACATCATCCCGTATTGTGTAGACTAGCCAGGGACTGCATGTGCGTCTTCCTTCCCTTTGCGGACTCCGCCGGCTCCAGCCTGTGCAAGCTCAGCACATCTCCTGGGCCTGGCAGGTGACTGAGCTGGGAGGGAGGAATGTCTGTGCAAGCCCTGGGACCTTCGGCTCATTTTAATTAACGTTTGTGTGTGCCCGGGCAAGCATTTGTGCACAACTGCCTCGTGCTCCCCTCCACCCAAACACTTGCAAAAGTCCCTCAAGTGAAGAGCTAATTTCAGACTCCGTGGATAAACAAGGCTACCTTCCTTTCCTTGCCATGGTATTTTGTCTTTGAACCCGATGCTGCTTAATCCTTAATGCCTTTTTTATTTACTGCCTCAAATCTACATTGCTACACTCTATGCTTTAAAAAAAATCCACATTCCATAAATTAAAACTTCAGACCAGGGGCTTTGAAGCAGAAATTCTCCCAGCCCCCTGTCCCCACACAAAACCAAAACCAAGTAAAAAGGAATAATGAAAGGAGAAAAAGCTTTCTCTGGGCCTGGAGTGATTATGTAATTCCTCCCTGTCGGGCAGCCATGGGGATGCTGGGCAGGAGCAAATTAAGTGATTAGTATAAAACGGGAAAAAAAGAGCCCAAGGATGTGAGGGTGTTCGGGAAGAAAGACTGCCTTCCTGGCCGGTTCCCCTCCGACGACTGCACAGAGGAGAACCGCTAAGAAATGATACTTGAAGTTATATTTATTATTGTAAGAGGGGTATGAGATTTCTAGGCAGGAATGATGGATGACAGCTTAAATTTGTGTCCAGGGAATGAAGGTGAACTGTGACAGAGTTATTTATCTTGGGAATGGAGGTTAGGGTCAGCCCAGGCTGGGTGCCTGAAGGCACAAGACATTGACAAATTTATCCTGCAGGCCGTATCTGAAGCCCTTTGTTTTGGATCCTGGCTTCTCAATAAGTGACCCTCATCCTTCATGTTGGCAATTCGTGAAGGATGCGGTGAGCGCCAGCGGGGGCCCCCTTCTCCCCCTCCGCCCCCACCCTGGCTCCCTGCTACTAATTCTTGTCATTCACTCTGCTGACAGGCACCAAGCCCAAACTATTGCCAGTTCTGAAAGGGAAGGTTAAAATATTTATTTCGGCTCATAATGGCCTCTCTGATTTACTGCAGGATCTTCTTCCCCTTGCCTTTGTCATTGCAGGTCACTGGAAGGACTGAGCGCATTCAGGAGCCTGGAGGAACTCATCTTGGACAACAATCTGCTCGGTGATGACCTCGTGTTGCCAGGGTTACCCCACTTGCACACCTTAACCCTCAACAAGAACCGAATATCCTTTCTGGCACCCGACACGCCAGGTCCCCACAGCACCCCACTTGCAGCTCAGCTCCACAGGGGTCCCATTCTACCACCCCCACACCCTTCTCCGCAAAAATACCTGCAAAATGTCAAATGAGTTTTATGTGTCAGCTAAATTAAAGTATGTGAAATACAGTCGGTGGGCAGACAAAGCGTTCTGTCTTCTGGCTCTCGGGACACTTCAGAGTAATTTATTATAGGTCATTCATAAATGAAATGCACCGTTATATCTTCCTGTTGCTCCATTTTAGTGTAGAGATCTAAGTTATGGCTGCGAGGAAATCTTTTTAATAGATAAAAATAGAGAAAGAAAATAATGTCATGGGTGCCTGGGAGGAAAAGCTGCTTCTGTTTGCCTGGGCTTGTGTGGGAGGGCGACCTCTGGTGGCAAGCCGTCGCTAATGCCGCCAAGCCGACTTAGTCCTGGTAGGCTTCCGGAATGCCTTGGGTACAGATCTGGAAAACCGTCAAGAAGGGAGGGAGAGCTGAAGTGGAAATCCAGGCCTGAAGGTCAGACTCTTCACCCCCTGTGGACACAGCTCTGGGTGTGACGACTGGCCTAGGAGAGCCATGTCGGTTTTGGACTCCTTTGAGTAGGGCGGGTATCTGCCCAGCCTGGAACGAGAATTAGAAACTAGCTGCGCCGGATTCGATAGTGAGAATAAATCAGACTTCTCTAACAGCACAGGGTCCATGGCGCCTCCATTGTTAGTGCTCTGGGTGACCAGGTACTAGGATTGCCAGCTCCACCAGGTAAGGATTTCTGGATCCTTCCTGTGCACACTTCTCCCTGGCAGAGTTGACATTCCACGGATATTTGTGGGATGAACAACATACTCATTTTCACTAGTTTCTCACTGCACACTCATGGAAGCCAGGCATCGTGCCAGCTTTAAACAGCCTATTCTTCATTCTTACCAGGTCCGATGAGGAGTGCATAGGTTTTCCATTTATCTAGTCTTAGAAACTCTGAGGTTATGCATAAACCCCAAGTCAAACAATGAACAAGATACCATGGTTGTGTCAGAAGTTTTTGTTGTTGTCGCTTTGGTTTGGTTCTGCTACAGAGCTTTGTGTTTGAAGCCTGATTACCTTGACTTATTGATGTAAATCGCTTGTTCCCATTAACATGATAAGTTAGAAATAGAAAGAGAACCAGAATTCTGTCTCCTGGTTATGAAGTAAAAAACAGATTCACATGTTAAGTTTAATACACATAAATGCTGACTTATGTCAGGATTTAGGATATTTTGCAAAATTATTTATTAGCCCTCGTTGGTGCTTGAAGCTGTACGTTAATATTTTCTTTATTCTGCAAAATATTGTCTCAGTCAGCTCTTGCTACTATGACAGAATACTGTTGACTGGGAAGCCACAAACCAATATTTGTCACTCATAGTCTGGAGGCTGGAAGTCTGATAGCAGGGTCCAGCATGAGAGGGGGAGTCCCTTGCCTGTTCTTGCTGCGGGGACAGAGAGGCAGGAGGGAAGACGAAGTGGGGAGAGAGAAAACATCTTGTCTGATCTTATCAATAGATTAATCCATCCTATCATGGGCTCCACCTTTAGAACTTAGGAACTTCTCAAAGGATTTGGAATTGAAACACTTGAGTTTTGAGAGTGGAGCATAAACATTTAGTGCTTAGCAAATATGCTTCTTATGGCCAGTATCAGTGGATGCTTTAATAGAAGTAGAGGAAGAGGGCTTACAAGTAAGGTCACAGTCTGTGTCCTAGTGAAACCTTGTGGAACTTTTCTTCATGCACCTTTTGGTCAACTGAGTTTCCAAGTCATTGTTTGAAAGCATGCACATTCTGTGCATTCTGTCTTCGGTGGCTGTGTTAGGTGATCAGCTAGACCATGTGTGCAACTGGATCAAGGCGAGAAGGATTATTAGACTAAACCTTAGAGGATATTATTCCTCCTTTGGGTCTCAGCTTGTGTCTTGTTTCTTCCGTGACTGCAGGATATTACAGCCACAGACTTAGTTTCATATTGTCTTCTTGGTCATGTTAGTTGTGTAGCCTGGTACAAGCCATCTCCTGGGAGCCTGACCCTTATCCAGACATAAGTTGGATCAGGTGATGGTTTTATTCTCAGCCCCACTGGGATTGGCAGGTCTCTTGAGACCCAGAGTGCTGGGAGATTGACTCTTCTTTTGTTACTTTCCTATGCTGTGCCTTAACTTCCTTGAGCTGTAGAGGTAACGCTAAGAGAATAAGGGGAATAACCTGGGAAGGCACTGTGTTGCTGAAACCCAAGTACATGCTATGCTTTCATAGAGCATCTTATTATCAGTAGATACAGACCACAAAGTGTTGGCCCTCTCAGGTTGCTATGTCCCACTCAGGTTGCTATGTGATCTCTTTCCTCTTTTCCTCCCTGAGCTACTGGTATTGTGGAAAAATCAAATTCCCCATCCATTTGGTATGGAAGTTGCAGTCTGAAAGGTGGGCAAAAGCAGACACTGTGTGCAATCCTCAGCCTCTTCAGGTTAAAACTCCCTACTTGAGAAAATGCCCCAATCCTACGCAATTAGTGGGATGAGCATTACTGGTTCTGTCCCATGAGATGTTCAGACACAGGCTCTGTCGGCCAGCTCATGTAGCATGATGATGCACTCCACAAATCAACAAATGTTCCATGCACTTCACTTCTGTGTAAATCATAGCTGGATAGTTCTTCTGATAGTCTTATTTTGTGCCACTCACGCAGCCAGTTTTTTTTTTCCCTTAACAGTACTAGATAGTCTAAAATAGCCCCACTCTTACATGTGGAATTAGAGCAGGTTGTTGGCTCAGCTGCCTGTCTCTAGTGGGCTGCATAAGCCATAATACATGAAAGGGTTATTCTAGGGCACAGGTCCTGGTGTGCCAGTGCTTTCCAAGTCCTACTTGATGCGAAGCAAGTATGGGAGGAGATGGCACAGGTGTGCATATAAAGGACAGCTCATTTCTGTAGCTATGGACTCTACCCACCCCTGCATCTCTTCCTTGTGAGGTCTTAGTTCATTTCCACATTAAATACTGGCTTGCTCAACTACTTCTGTTATACAGCCCAGGCCCACCTGCCCAGGGATGGTGTCACCCCCTATATCAATTATCAATTAATGGAGGCAGTTTCTCAGTTGAAATCCCATCTCCCCTTGTATGGCTAGGTTTGTGTCAAGTTGACACAAGCTAACTATGACATCATCCTAGAAAAAGAAAAGAAAAGAAAACCACTCTCGTCTGACTAAGGCCATTATCATGAAGGGCAGAATGTATTTCTTAGATGTTTATATTTTGCTATAATTCTAATCTCATTCTGCGAATTGGGAATCACTGGTGACTATATCTCCTTTGTGTTTTAGAAAAATCAGATTGCAAGCTTTTGGAAGCCACATAGATTGCCACAGGCATGGCTTTATCTAGACTCCCCCTTAAGCTGACTCTGAGCCCTAGGTTTTTTGAGACTGGGTTTCTCTGTGTAACCCTGGCTGCCTGGAACTCACTCTGTAGACAAGACTGGCCTTGAACTCCAAGATCTGCCTGCCTCTGCCTCCTGAGTGTGCCACTACCACCAAGCTAAGCCCCAGGTTCTGAAACTCAAAAGAGAAGCAATCATTTTGCAAGAAGAAGGACTTCCAGGTGGGGAGAGTCAGTTGCCAGCAGTAGCAAGGTCCTGCTCCCAGCTGGGGCTGCAGGAATTCTGCTCATAAGGAAAGATCCCGGGGTTCTGACTCTGTAGCTTGTGGAAAAATCCTTCTCAATTCACCAATTATTGCATCCACCCCCATCTATATACATCCTTCTTGCCCTACCCCGACCTCCATTGTTCTGTCACCTCTTTGTTCAGTTGGGTTTCAGTCCTCATCTCTGGCATCCTGCCCTGGACTACCTAAGAGCCTGGTTGTCTCAGATCACCTCTTCCTCTCTTGCTCTTTTGATATGTACACCTATAGTACCTTTCCCTTTCATTCATTTCGAGTGGCTAGGGAACCAATCATAGGCCATGGACTTGAATATCCACCCCACCCCTATTGAGATTCTCAGTCTCTCCCACCCCCCACTCACACACACACTCTCCCTGGCTTTTCCACCAGCAGCACTGAGCTCTTCTCTGTTGATCTCAGTCATGTGGTCTCTGAATATTCAACTCCAAATAGGGGACTGACTGAAAAATTTGGAAAGTATAGATGTTTAACTTCTGCACAACTAAATGAACTTCTTCCACCTTTCCTTTTGGGAAGAATCTAGCTCTATAAATTATATGTAATTTTCTTTTTCACTGTTTTTATCAGCATATTCGCTAAAGGTATGATCAGTTTGAATTGTAGCACAAACAGGAAGAAAGAATAACACTACATATTACATAGCTGAGCTATGAGTGTATGGTGTATCGCATCACAAAGCAGAACCTCACATTAAAAAAAACATTATTTATGCATGTGTGTCTGTGTGTGGGAATGTACATGTAAGTGTGTGTCTGTGTGTGGGAATGTATGTGTAAGTGTGTGTGTGTGTGTGGGAATGTACATGTAAGTGTGTGTCTGTGTGTGGGAATGTACATGTAAGTGTGTGTCTGTGTGTGGGAATGTACATGTAAGCGCGTGTCTGTGTGTGGGAATGTACATGTAAGTGTGTGTCTGTGTGTGGGAATGTACATGTAAGTGTGTGTCTGTGTGTGGGAATGTACATGTAAGTGTGTGTCTGTGTGTGGGAATGTACATGTAAGCGCGTGTCTGTGTGTGGGAGTGTACATGTAAGTGTGTGTGTGTGTGGGAATGTACATGTAAGTGTGTGTCTGTGTGTGGGAATGTATGTGTAAGTGTGTGTCTGTGTGTGGGAATGTACATGTAAGTGTGTGTGTGTGTGTGGGAATGTACATGTAAGTGTGTGTCTGTGTGTGGGAATGTACATGTAAGCACATGTCTGTGTGTGGGAATGTACATGTAAGTGTGTGTCTGTGTGTGGGAATGTACATGTAAGTGTGTGTCTGTGTGTGGGAATGTACATGTAAGTGCAGGTCCCGAGAGAGGGCAGAGAAGAGCCTCCGGTTACCTGGAGCTGTGGGTCGTGAGCAGCCGGAGTGTGTGCTAAGAACCACACTGCCATCTTTTGTCAGAGTAACAAGCCATCCCTCCAGCCCCTGGATCTTGCTTTTAATAGCAGTTTCTCATCATCTTGAATAAGTACGTTTTCTTTTCCAGGACCTTTGGTTTCTTACATTCTTTCATACTTACGTACATTCTTTCGTACATCCTTCAGAAAATTGTTGAGTAGCATACACAGGTGAAGTCATGCTGTTAACACCCACAGACTTTGTTGCTTCCCAGTACATTTCACTAAAATTCCTTGGTGTATCGAGATAAAATCCCAGTGCTTTGAAAGCATAAGCATAAACTAAGTATCTGAGAGGGGTGGCACAGCTGGATGAAGTTGTGTGATTGTCCCCCAAAACATATCAAGCTCTTCATTCTTAAGTCTTTTGATTTCACCCTTTGTGTTAGAAATTGAGTCATTTCTCTACCTAGAAATGACTTTGACTTGAGTACAGTCTCTGCCATTTACTGGCCGTGTGACTCTTAGTCTCATTTTCTGTAGTTGTTTTTATGCATGATTATATTTCTGATACTTACATGCATATAGGTGTGCAAATATATCATTATACTATGTACTTAGCATTAGGATTCACCTTGGTTAAAATTCCCTAGTGCTTATAGAACCTGCTTCTTGAGCTGGAGATGAGCCCAGCAGTGGGGATGTTCTGCTCTCCCCTAAGACACCACCTGGCTTGTGTGCACTGGGACTGCATGCTGGGTGGCCCCTCTCTTCCCATCTTCTCCAAACTTGCAAGAAAGACACCACGTTGATCTTGGATTCTCCACGTCGAACCACTCTTGGCAAGCCTTGCCATGACAGCTGGGCTCCACAATGGCAACTTCCTGTAGACACTGGCAAAAAAAAAATCTGAATGCCCAGTCCTCTGGAGAAGGCTTGATGAGGGAAGCCAGGTGTGTTCAGAGAGTCCAGCTGGGGAGAGTCGGCGCAGTGCCAGGGAGCTTGACAAAAAGGCGGCCTTCCAAGCATCTCCCAGTTCATTTCCATTGCATGGTCGTGGTTAGTTGGAGACACCAGAGTTTCATCCACTCATTGTCTTGGCTTAACTTCCCATACAACATGTTTCATCTCAGCTCACAGGCAGGCAGAACAGGGATGTGTTTGCCCTTGTTGACCCAGGAGATGGAGGAGCCAATTAAAACTCCATCTCCTGTTTTGTGCTCAGGCAGCAGAATCAATGGGGATGAAGGGCTGGGAGCACACGCTGCTGGAGGTGTCAGGGCTTTGTGTCTGCAGTGGATTGTGGATAACTACTCAGCTCATCCTGATTTGTCACTTACTATGTTGTTGGGAAGGTTAAGTACAATGGAGTTTCCACCACACCAAATATCCCATATGAGACAGACACCTAGAGATGCACTGGGTTCATCGGCATGGATAACGGAAGCATCTTGGAGCCTGAAAATGCTTTGCCCAAAGTGTCTATGACCAGCATGTTTAAGTCCTCCGGTCAAAGAAAGACCCACATTTATGGAGTGTGGAGCTTAGATAACAAAAAGGAACCCACTTAAAAAGACAAAGTTTACATAAACTAAGGGCATACAATTATATACAGAAAGGCTGTTTATGGGCTAGAGGTGTGGC
Source organism: Cricetomys ansorgei (assembly GCA_026225945.1). Lineage (NCBI taxonomy): Eukaryota > Metazoa > Chordata > Mammalia > Rodentia > Nesomyidae > Cricetomys > Cricetomys ansorgei. Next base: position 5,839,500 of record JAMJFZ010000770.1, on the reverse strand, counting down.
CCAGTATCAGAGCACCTGCCTAGCGTGGGCAAGGTTCTGAGTTGGATCCATAACAATGCAAAAATAAGAAGAGAATAAAGAATGAGTGTGGGAATGAAAACAAGAGTGTTCTATTGGAATAAACATACATCAAAGTAAATTTAAAAAAAATTAAGTTGGCAAGTACCACAAATGTTAAAATCACCAAAAAGGACACAAATCTCTTTATACTAGATATGCCTGTTTCAAGACCTCATTCCTTACAAATTCTCTTGAAGCTTCATTGCATAATAACATTTGTGATGCTCTCTATAGAGAACATAGAATGACAGTTCTGTCTTTTAGCACTATTGACTGAAAATTAATGTTTGTCTTTAGGAGTTGAGATGTGTTTACGCTGTGATTTAGATGAATGTCTTATAAAAGTCTGCACATTGAAGGTGTGGCTCCCAAAGCGATTCGTCTTGAAGGTGGGGGATCTTCAGGCCTTGTGAGCTCAAACAGCTCCTTTCTCGTTGTCAGTTGCTGTGCCACATGTTTTGTCGAAGGGATGCAGAACCGACTACCCTAGTCTGGCCTGTCACTTATAGCCCCTACTTCTTGCTAATTCTTTCATTTTCTTGGAACAAGATCCTTAACGTTTGGCACATTACCGATTTGGAGTACCTCCTCGATCACCTGGCAAAAGTGACACCAGCCCTTGAGTACCTCAGTCTGCTGGGAAATGTGGCATGTCCCAATGAGCTGGTCAGCGTAGACAAGGATGAGGAAGACTATAGGAGATACAGGTGAGTGATGGCCACAGCTCTGGGGCGTACTGTGGGCTGCAGAGTAAACAGTTGGTACAGATCCATGGACTTCCCATGACCTCGAAACTAGTGTCTTTTAGAAAGAATCATTTTTCCCTCTTTGTTGGCTTCATGGGAGCCAAAAGAAGGATATGGACTGGCTGAGATAAGGGACCGAGAAATGTTTTTCATCATGGGCTAATTCACACACATTTTAGATTCTACAAGTTACGTGGATTCTGTCATGACTATTGAACCGTAATGTTCAAGTGTGGAAGCAGTCATGAATGATTTATAAATGAATCTACCTGGCTTTCTTTCAATAAAACTTTATTTATAAGATAGGAAAGGGGATTAGTGATATCAGCCCCTGGTCTCTGTTATAAAAATGTTGTCCTTAATACCCTACTCAAGTTAATGGAGGGGAGGAGAAGAAAATGCTATGCAGGTGGGGCTCTTGGGACACAGCGCTTGGGGGGATGGGGGGAGCATGATGGTTTGAGGGGAGCTTATCCTGCTGGAGTTTATTTAAAACTCTGGTGACCTACAAAGAAGTGTAGTGGGGATAATCATTGTGTATCAGGGCAACACCCTAAGAAATACTGAAAGTTTTGATGGGTCCATAAGGAAAATAAAGCCCAACACAGAGATGTAAATGGCAGAAAGAAGGGATTCAGTTGTATTTCTATAAAGAAGAATTTCATGACTTTGCTTCATCTCCAAGGCTCATGATTAATTTTATAGAGCTTCTAGGCTATTCTTATACTGACTCAGAACAAAGTAGAGCCCTGCTTGAAAAAAACACTCAGGAAAATCTTTCACCATCAGGAAAAAATTTCACCTGTGGTGATGCTGTAGATGTGGGTGTGACTTCTGATAGGAGAAATGCAGGTGCCATCCGGGGAGGTCAAGTTGCTAATTTATCACTTTGAGTTGTTGAATTGCTTTGAAGTTAACTGACTTCTGGAACATTCCTTTTCAACTTTGAATAATGAAATTGTCTGATACAAGGTGTGTGATGGTTCATTTTAAACATAGTACCTTCTTGTACCAACACTTTTTATTGTAATTATCAATGCGTATTGACATATTAAGGAGATTCTTTGTGGTTTTATATATATATATATAATATATATATTATATATATATTACATATATATATGTTATATGTGTTCCTCTTTGATAATATCAAACTCTCACAACGTCCTTTGTATCCCACCCATCTCCCTGCTCCCTCTGGTCTACTTTCCTCAGTGGTATCTCTCTCACCACTTGAGACTGTAAATATTTTGTTTATTCTTGTTTCTACTAGGAAGACAAAGCATGTGACACCTGTGTTGCTCTACATGATGACCTCTGGTTCTGTGCGTTTTGTTGCAGACAGCATGACTTTGTTCTCCTCTGTGGCTAGATAATACTGTATTGCAAGGGAAGATGTGTTCTTTACCCTCTCCTCTGTTGGTAGGCATCTAGACTTCTTCCGTCTCTCGGCTACTTGCAGCCACTATTTTTAAGAAGGATGGTCAAGCACAAAAGACTCTGTCTAATAAACATGTTTCACAAACCAAACATTGCTTGGAATTTCCCTTTTTACTTTCTGACCTTTTTCTTTGTATTTTTTTTTGTTCCATTCATAAAACGCATGTAGCTTTTCCGTATGCGTGACATCCACACGTGTCCATTTATCCATTCATGAGAACAGACATAATATGCAAATACAAGCATCGATAAGTTGTTTCTGTTTTGTTTTTGTTTTTTCTTTCCCAAGGAGTGGGTGGAGGAAAGGAGAGGAAGAGAGGGAGGAATTTCCTGCTTCCACCTTGTTCTGCGTGGTCTCAGACACAGGGCTTAAAGGGGTGTAAAAGGGAGAGAAAAGCAAATTCTTCATTGTTGATTTTGTAACTGGTCAGATTGGCAAAAAATACTAATATTCACCGTATAAGCAGCAAGATTAGAAAATCTAATATGGAGCTCCATTTTGACAGAGACAATTTTAAAGCAGGGGCAACCATCTCAATCAGTGGTCTTTAAATGACTCTGAGTCAACTGTGGTTCTTTTGGAAGCAAATCCCTGGTGGGATCGACTACCTCTCTCCCTGCTATGCATCCCTTCCTGTGTATACCTCTCACGACTGTAGGCATGTCCACACGAAGAGAACAGTCACCAGCGAGTAAGGCGGAGTCCTTGTCTCTTGGAGCCTAATGCAATCCTGAAGTCACGTTTGGCATGGGAAAGTGGCTGGGTGGCCATGTGCTGGAGATATTTGGAACTGCTCTTCCTTTTTAGAGCTGTGTGTTTATGGGTTGCCATGGAGACTTTTGAGTCTTGGATGTCCACTGCCCTTTTAGTACCACATCCAGTTAGCAAGCAGCAACTGCACTGGAACTCAATGCAAGTCTCAGATGTGAATCACAGTTTTTTGCAGAGGATTTGTTTCTCTAAGAGCAATCCTCCCTGAGTCACCTGGGCGGTCCCCCAAGCATGTCCTCCCCATCCTACAGCTGGGTTGCCTGTGGGATGTGAGATGGTCCTGATAAGGTTGTTTGTCAGTATCTGTATGACAGTCTTGCCGTGAGGGGCTGGATTCCGGAGCTCACACACAGCCCAAATCACATCTAGCTGCAATTGCCTTTGAAAACCCCTAAGTCATCCACACAGTGACTGCTGGATCCTCACACTTGGAGAAAAGGCAGCAAGCAGGAACAATAGACATTAAATGTGTTCCTACCCAGTTACAAATTCACTGCATCCTGGTGGAGGTGCTAGGTCTGTTCTCTAATGTGCTTCAATTTCTTATTCATTTCTTTATTGTTGACTTGATAAGCACTCACCCTTGCATTTCGAAGAGAGAAATGTGTGCAGGGTGCAGCTGAGTATTGTGGTCTTTCGGCAGCTCTGCTTTCTTTGTCCTGGGTGGTGATTCATTTACCTTTGAGAAACTTGAGGGTTTCACAACACAACTTTTGAATTCAGAGTTCCTGCGGCATAGCATTTATACAAAGCAGTGCAGCTGCCTTCCCCATGTTGGGTAAACGATTTTTCTGTCCCTACATCCACAAAGTGTGAGGTCTACTTCCTCTCTAGCTGTTACCTAGATCGTCATAGTGGAGTCTCTATGTAAATTTATGTGACTTTTTTTTTGCTAGGAAATAGCTTAAGCAGTGAATGATATTTCTATGGTTCACTGTTTTTCACTTTAAGTATGTTTTCTGACAATACTTCTTCTATTAATCATTGAGCAATAGTAGGAGTCTTAAAGGAGTGCATTCAGAAGCAAGAACCTGTGGTTCATTTAGTGCTGTGGAAAAAAAAAAATCCTATTGATTGGCACCCTCTGTGGTCATGTGATGTAATATTTATGTCACCCAGCCATACATCAAAACAAGTGTGTCTGTTGTTTCGTTTCCATGGGAGATGTTGATTTCAAAGATTTCAGCTCAGGTTTGTTTTTCGTTGTGGCCAACCACCAGACCCGGAGTGGGAAACGACTAGGTTTATGTATGTCATGCTCTCTGTTCCACCACCTCCCCTTCCCCCAGTGCCCGATCTTTGCCTTCTCACTTCTGTGTGCCCAGCTGGATCATCTTGGCATACATGCCCACAGGAAAGCGGGCCCATTACTTCCTCCGCGAACACGGACTTACTACTGAGGGACTGAGGACTGCCCCGGACCTGCTGGGGTAGGCGCAAAAAACCATGTGCAGGGTTTCTTGCCATTTGTCATTGCTTATGGCTGAGAAGTAGCCATGGCTACTTTATCATGGGACCTTAAACACTTGGGTTTCGCTGTGTGGATACAGTGCCACTGTCCTGGGACGATGCTGGATGGACATGAATGTGGGCCTCCTGAAAATTTTGATACCATCCAAAATCAAAATAGTAATTGAGGGGGAAGCCTGGGCGCTCAGAGAGGTTCGCACTTTGTCTTCCCTGACAGCTGTTTTAAGGCACTAGGAGATAGACAGACTCTCTAGCAGGCAGACACACAGAAAGAGGGCCATGACTAGATAGTAAAGATGCTGAAATTTCAAGATGGCTGACTTCCTACTCACACTTCTCCCCTGAGAAAAAACCCTGGCAGCTTAAAACAAGACATTTTTAACCCCACCACCAGGCATCCAACCTATGGACAAGTTCAAGGCCAGGCCTGGAGGTGCTTACCCTAAGGATGTGCACCTATCAGCCCCCTGTCTTTGTTCAAACTGACCAACCTTAAACTGGGGAAGAAAGACTTGCCTTCACAGACCCTTAAAATCCTTGGCCCTCGGGGAGAGACGGGACTTCTGCTTCCCGGGCCCTCCTCTGCGTTGCGGAGCATCTTTTTCTCCATGTGCCTGCTGTATGGGTGTGTTTGCTCACCCCAATAAAAGCCTTTCTTCAACTGCTGATTCTGTCTGCTCCTGTTTGCTGTGTTCAAGATTTCTCCATTGCTACCTGTCTCGCTCCAGATATTTCCCGCCTTCTAATTCTTTACCTGGCAGAGAAAACAAATCCCATTAAGACCCCTAGATAGTAGCATTTTCTTGTCTTTTTTTCCTGTTTCTTCAGGAAGAATGATGGCTGAAAGTCAACAGAGAATAAATGCTGAACGTCAAGTTTCAAATGAGAAACCTGGACTGTTAGCTTGAGGCTGTTCTTTTTTGACTAGATCTGTGGCTCATTTCTCCTGTCCCTTCAGGCTTTGGTCCCCCCGTCCCCAGTAGGTCCCTCTGTATTCCTTAAAACTTTAAATTATTTAAAATACGATGCCTTTTCTTTGTTCCCTGGTAGTCAGCAGCCTTGGGGCCTGCCCAGTGTCTGTAGCACTCCACTAAAGGAGAGGAGGGAGGGACTCTCTGGTGGTGTCTGGGGCCACCTTGGGCTGCCACCCAAGGCAGTTTCCCACTAAAGAGGATCTGTAAAACCTGTGGCTTATATAACCCAGCTAGCATTCCCCAGCTAATCTGCAATCTGGGCTTTGATGATCACAAGAAAGCAAAGGTCACGACCCAGAGATCAAAGTGACAGAAGCCCACACAGTAATTGCCTGTTACCCTCGTACAGGGCCTTGGACTGTCCTGTGGGTGTATTGTTTGCACAGAGACTTCAAACATGCTGTCTGTGAACTGTGAGAAAAATCAGCTGGCCTTAGCCAGTTGTCAGGCTAATTCATTAATGCTGCAGGTGAGCTCACCTCAGCTCATTAGAGTGAGATCATTGTCGTCTCTCAGAGCATCTGGAGCTATCTCAGTCACTGTTCATGTGTCTTGGTCTTCATTGGTGTTTTCTGGGTGCCTTTCTCTCCCTGGAGGTGGGAGGGGGTGGTTATGCAAGGCAATTAGGTGAAGCTGGTATATCAAGAAGGAACTATATGGATGTATTGTCAATTGGCTTTGAGCGCAGAGAATCCAAGCTAAGTAGTGTTTGAAGGAGGCTGAGACCTGTTCTCATGGCTCAGATAGGAAAATTGGGACTCAGAAGGGCAGCCCAAAGCCTCACAGCCTGGGTCCTCTGCTCTGTCCTGAAGGTTCCCTCTCCTGACTTTTCATCACGGTGACTTCTCTTCTGTCCATTTGCCCTCTTAGTCTTTAAGAGCTTTGGTTTCTCAAAGAAGCTCCATGTAAGCCGTTGCTGTTTTCCCCTTTTGAACAAACACCCTTAGCAGCTTATCGGTGCTCCCGACCAGCATGAGATAGCCAGTATTATCAGACGGAGTTGGTGTGATGCCGTCGGCAGCACAGAATCATGTTTTGTGGGCATGCTTGCGCTGCTCTGTGAAGCTCTGGTCCATGGCTTCCTTCACGCAGAGCATCCATCACCCGCACTCTCTCTGCACTCCCTGGGCACGGAGTAAGAAGGTGTCAGAAAATAATTCGAAGAAGCGTTGAATACCATAAATGGAAGGGAGAAGCCACCCAGCACTCTGGAGCCTGGTTCTCTTACGAACTCGTGAGAGTCTTGAACCACTTTGATGAAAGAAACGTGGCTGCCAAGCCCACTAGCAGATCTCAGAGATCCACGGGGTTTGTCTATTACTGGGGAGCAGACAGTTTTTCTGGGATGGTGTGGTAGTCAGGACAAGGGAATTCTTTCCTTTATCTTTGACATATAGGCAGGAAAAAAAAAAAGCTAAGGCCATTGATATCAGAGCAAAACAAATTGATTTTTCAACAATAACAAAAAGATTGGAGTTGTTCCTTACCCCTCCTTCAAGAGTCAGCATTGTCCTTAAAGGGCCCTTTAGGAAGTCTACCATGTTACACAAAGAGAGGGAATCTGATAGTCTCTGGGTGGTGGTCTCTCATTTTCAGGAAATCTGTCTCCACAAGGAGACAAATGGGTACTTAAGCACCTTTGCAGGGTCCCCTGCTCTGCTGATAACCTTCCCTTCCCTATCTCAGCAAATGGGGCTCTAACTCCTACCACCTCTAGCCTTGGGGGCTTCCCCCCAGCCACCTTGAGAAGGTCAGGAAAATTGGAGTTGCCCTCTGCAGCCAGGGACGTGAGACTTAACTTAGACTGATCTCTTCTCATTAAGCAGTGCCCTGGCTTAACAAGCAGTTTTATAAATCTGGAGCTGTCTCAGGGTGTCGCAGGATTTATGGGCAGGGGGGCTCCGCCATAAAGTGGTTTATGATGGCTGCCTTCTGTGTTATTAGTAGCTGTCTCTTCCTTCAACCATTGCCGTTTGATAATAGCCTTAAAACACCCAGAATTACTTACCTGCAAGTCCCATTCCTGATAGCCCCTGTTGACAGTCTGAATAAGTTTACTGGCCTTTTGTTGTTCTTTTCCTTCAAAACAAACTGATTGAACCATCAATAGCTCCTGTGAGCTGACAGAGGGATGTCATCTGGACTAGCCCTGTGATTGCAGGTTATCTGGGGGAGTTAACCTCCCCGCATTGTTAACTGAAATGTTTTATGTACTATGCAACTTTAGGATACGGCTGTGATAACCCCAGTAACTAAGTCATACATCACGGTAAAGAGATTTGGGTGCAACAAATAACCCGGGATTAAATTTACAAGGGTTGAATTGATATTGTAAAAGCCTTCATTCTATGGCTTCTGGAATCTGCTCTTGTGTTTTTATGGCAAACTTGTATTACACTAAGGATTGAAGCTGCAGCTTCTGACACTCTGACATGACCTAGAACAAAGGGAAATAGATCTCCCAAGACCGGCACGGGACAGGACAGACAGGCAGGACGCCTAGTGGCTTATCACTTGGCAGGAATGCTGGAGCCTATTCTAAGTCACCAGGGGACAGGCAGACCTGGTAAACGTGACTGTCAGCTGGGCTCTGCGGAGCGCAGGTGCCGGGGCAGGGAGGACTGTTCGGCGAACTGGGAAGGAGACTCTTGGCTGCCCCATTGCGCTCATAATTTCCCAACTATTAGCCCTTGTGGTGTTGTTTTCACTAGGACATTGGTTCTCAGCAGGATGGCAGCAGTGACAGCATCACCTGGGAACTTATTAGAAACATAAATTCCCGGCCTCGGTCCAGATCGCCTCAGTGAGGAGCTCTGGGGATGGGCTGGCGTCTGCATCTGTGCTTTAACAAGCCCGTGGCTCATGAGGGATGCCCGCTCAAAGTCAAGAACCACTGTGCTAGAATGTAGGTCGTGCTGAGCGCAGAGGTCTTCTGCTGTGTGTCCTTACCTCCTCGGCACCCTGCACAGCTCCTTCCAGGTGGTAACCGCTCAAGAATTACTTGTCAAATGTGTAAATAAGTGAAAGGAGACATTCCTGAGGAGACGGTGGATTACTGGGAGACAGGGCCTCCTACTGTAGCCATTCTGACAGGGATGGTGATATTCAGTTTTAAAAAAGCTTAAATATTATTTTCTTAATGTGTCTCTGTGTCTGTGTGAGTATATGCTGCACATGTGCAGGTGCCCACTGAGGCCAGAAGAGGATGTCAGAACCACCCCCTTGAGCTAGAATTACAGTTGTGGGGAGTCTCCTGTCATAGACGCTGGTAATTGAACTTGGGTCTTCTGGTAGAACACAAAGTGCTCTTAACTGCAGAGTCATCTAGCTAGCTCCATTTAAAATTCTTAAAAATTTCATTTACTGTTACTGTGTGCATGTGTATAGATGAGTATTTGGCATTGGGTGCGTGCTTACCACGGAGCACATGTGGAGGTCAGAGGATGCCTAAGGAATCACTTATCTCAAGCTCAAGTTAGAGCATCTCACAGGCCTCCTTGGGATCAAGGTATTTTGAAGAGTCACTTGTGCCCTGCCTTTTGTCCATCAGTCTATGGACTCCAAGAAACCGGGATTTCCTTAGGAATCTCAGGCTAGAGGAAGGAAAAGCCCAGAAGCCTGGTGCCAAGCTACAGTGACAGTCAGAGCACCTCCTTCTACAGAACTGCTGAGCTGTGCGCACTTCTGGCCCTCTATTTAAAACTGAATCTCGTCTTAGGACACGAAGGTGGACCCGGGGATCGTTGCACCTCATTGTTCCTTTCCCCAAGGTGGCCACATTGAATACATCTCTTTTTCTCTGCTTCTCACTATTAACTTGTCGATTTAGTAGGTCTGTTAAGCGGGAAGCCCAGCGTGGTTTGTTATCCTGCCAGGGCCCACACTCTGATCCCAACATGTTGGGTAACCCTAGACTGCCTCAAACCTTTCGGGAACTCATGGTGACCCTTGGGATGGAAGAGAAGTCACTCCGAGTCTGCGGGTGATTGGCAGACTGTGTCATAGGCTGCCTCTCCGACTCTAAGAAGAATGTCTGCAAACAGCAGTTCTTTGTCATCTAAAAAATTTTAACTAGCTTAAAAGCCAGCACCTCTCTGTCTTCTTCCTTTGATTTCAGAGCTGTGATCCAACATGAGGCGAAATGACAATGCGCGGTCTGTTGTCATTGTGGTTCCTGGCAGCCCCGCACAGGCATCTTTCACTCCATCATTAAACATTGGCTGATTTTCTAATACTGATGTTGTCCTCACCTGAATATTCGTCTTTTCCCACCCTACACTTAGTGGGTGTCTTCACTCCTTTGAGCGTCACTCCTGGCACACTGTTTCTGCCTGTGCATGTCTTTATTTGAAAGAATCTGTTGTCATCAAGACTTTGCCAGTATAAGCAGGAGATGGAAGTTTTCTCTGACAGTCTGAGGCCGGTGGGAATTCTGCTAAAGGGTGGAAAGAACATTTGAGTCCTTTGCCTCATTTTGGATAAGATCAGAGGTGTTTGGAGGGGGTAGGGGGAGCCTTAGGAAGAAAAGGAAAGAGGGTAATGGTTTGAGGCTAGGGAGGAACAGGAGGGAAGGAGGGAGAGAGAGAGAGGAGGGGGAGAGGGAGGCAGAGGAAGAGATTCCAGGAACTCTGGTCTCAGGTGCCCACACAAACCTGATGACTGACTTCTGTCCCTGGAGCAATGATTTTCATGTCTGTCATCCTGGGCACTCCTGTGGGGAGATGCAAGGCAGAGACAAGAGTCCACGAGCTCAGAGGGCAGCTAACCTACTAGTACATAGGACTGCAAAATCAAGAGTGACCCTACCTCAGTAAAGTAGGACTCTGGAATATTGGCCTTTGACCTATGCCCAATGCCCAAGTGCTTGCTCACTCAGATGAAATAATAAATTAATTCATACGTGAACTAATTGAAGTTAATTGTGAAATAATTTCAATGTGTTTTGACTTTAAGAGTCCAGGGAGCCTTTAAATTTCTGTCTCTGGATTTTGATTGATAGCTAGTTCTCTTACCTGAATAAGCTTACAAAGGTCACTTGGTGATATGAAATTACCTTGTGGATATGGGAGGAAGCTCTGGGAACCCAGGGCTCTAGTGCAGAGGGAGGCACATAGCATGACCAGATAAATCTACATTGATAAAATCTTAAGGGGTGGCTTTAGTGTCACTCCCTGATTTCTAGTTGATTGTCAATACATAGACTCCATTCCAGTAAGAACCCTTTGAGAATGGAGAGGTATCACAATCACCTCTGTTTCCCTAGAGCCTGGCAGATAGTAGACACTCAAGAAATGTTTGTGCAGCTGGGATGAATGGGTAGACTATTGAATTCATTCTCTCATTACTTCCCGAGTTATAAACAGAGGTAAGCCTTCAAGAAGGTTGTAGTTTAGATGAGGACATTTGTTAGTTGAACAACAAGGAAATAGCTAGAAACTGAAGTGTGTTGGACTGGTTCTGAATGTGTACTCTAGGAGCTTTTAGAATGAAGAGAATAGAGCATCTAGAGGTGAGTGGGCGTGTTTCCTGGGGTTGGGTTTGGAAGATGGGAGAATTCTGAGGAGGTTGGTGCAGAGTGATGGGTTTCTTTAGAGACTGCTCATTGCCCTTGACACGGGGTGTTCACCTCTTCTTCCAAAGCAGAAGAGGGTCTGAACAACTGCTTATTTTATTGATAGAGAAGGTGGTCTTGATGGGAAGCCACTGGATTGATGACTGTTGCTGACGAGAAAGAAGTATAGGCAAGTGCCTATATAATTTATACATTTATAAACCTATACCCTGGCCAAGTGCATCTTCTTGTCAATACCCTTTATACACACATGTTTGAGGGCAATTAATCACACACATAGCCATTGGCTTGTCTTTGGTGGTCTATAATGAGCACTAAAGATTTTTTTCTAAGGGAATAGAGGTCACCCGTATTTGCTGGATATTAAGAGACCTAGAGTTCTCCTCTGCCTCCTGCTAATCCTCAACAAAGATTATGTCCATACTACATTGTGGAAATTACTCAGAAATGATGACGGAAAGTATGTAAGACTGTCTTTAGTCCTCAGCAAAGTGGTTCTCAGTATGTGCATGTCTTACTTCTGCCCCAGGGCCTTCTAGCTTATTAGCTTTCATTTAAGGTCCTACCTGGGCAATCCTGTGGACTCCCAAGGTTCAGACACATTAACAACATTGCCCCCCACCTCCCTGAGGCTGTCCCTCCGACCTTCCTGAGTTGTTTCTGCCTTTTTCTCCCAGGTGCTTTGTTCTGCACAAGCTTCCCAATTTGAAGTTTCTGGATGCCCAGAAAGTCACCAGACAAGAACGGGAGGAGGCATTGATCAGAGGAGCCTTCATGAAGGTGGTGAAGCCCAAGGTAAGTTACTACTGTCCTGTTCCTGTGCAGAATTTTTTATCTTACTCCTCTGGTTGCTCTGCAGAGCCTGGATGGTGTCTTCCTGTGCATTTAGAAAGCAGATGCAATCTCACACCAGAGTTCATTCATAGATACAGGGCTGGCCAGTCATGAAATGGGCTGGCCAGTCATGAAATGGGCTGGCCAGTCATGAAATGGACTGGGTATAATTTGTATCTCCCTGTCACTCAGCTTAAGGAGATCTCATTTATAACACTCTGGTGGTTTAAATGAGAATGGTTCCCATAGGCTTATGTGATTGAATATTAGTCTCCAGGTGGTGGGACTGTTTGGGAAGGATTAGAAAGTGTGGCCTTGTTGGAGGAATGTACCACTGAGGGTGTGGGTTTTGAGGTTTCAAAAGCCCATGCCATTTCCAGTTAGCTATCTCTGCCTTGTGCTTGTGGATCAGGATGTATCTCTCAGCTCCTGCCTCAGTACTATACCTTGCTGCCTGTTGCCATGCTCCCTGGCAGGGTGGTCGTGGACTCACCCTCTGAAAAGTCTAAGCCCACAATAAACTCTTTCTTCTATCAATTGCCTTGGCCATGGCATCTTAGCACAGCAATAAAAAAGCAACTAAGGTACACAGAAACATGGCGAAGCTCAGTGAAGTTCTACGGGTGAATTTTAGGGCTCCCCAGCACTTTCTTTTCAGTAGGTCTGGAGCTGAAAAAGGACACGCTGGGAATTTTGTGTTCCTGGGATGGATACAATTCCTCTTGTACTTTGGAGGGGGATCTTGTTTCTCGATGCTGCAAGGGGTTAATTTTCTTTTATCAGAGATGAAAGTTCTTCAGTTCCCTGAGGTACCGTTAGCACAGTAGGCAATGCTTTCTGACAATGCGTGTCGGGACTGCTGTGTGCTCCCTACATACAGTTCAGCAGAGTTTATTGGAAGAGTTGGTTTGGAGTCTTGGAATGAGACACAAGGAGGGTTTAAGGATGTTCACAATAATCTCTCTGGGAGACATTTGGGCCCTTCTAAGAAGTCTGAGCCCAGGGAGTAGATTCAGTGACCCTGATGATGACCCCTTTCTAGAAACTTCACTACCCTGGAGCACTGTGGAGCTCCTTACTTACTGCCCATAAAATTGCAGCTATCTGCTGAGAATGCTGGCACAGGAGTCCTGGAGGTCTAGTTTGTCCTCGCCGGTGACTTACGGCCCTCTGCACATGCATTGCAAGTGATTAAGCAGGGAGGCGAAGCCAAACAAAGCCCAAACAGAGCAGAACAATGAAACCTCTTCCATCACGTTGCGCTGTTGGCAGCAGACCTCAGGCCACTTCCCTTCCCTGGATCCACGAGGTGCGACTGATCTCCTGTTATGCTGAATGAAATTGCTAACAGTTGTGGAAACGTATGATGCGGAGGGTATAATTCTGGCAGATAAATGCATTGTTACCTGTTTCAGCATGTGGAGAATTAATTGAGTGATTCATTTCATAGCTATTAAAGTGTTAACAGTTCTCCTTATTGGAGCACAAGCCTGCCATGGCGCACATGACTGCCTTTAGTTATTCCAGCTCGTGCCATTTTGTCCAAACGAAAGAATTTATCTCCTGCCTTCTTTTCCTTCTTCCTTCTTTCCTTTCTTTTTTTTTCCCTCCTATTTTCTTAGGATCTCAGAGACAGCCAATGTCACCAACCCCAGCCAAGCACAGCAGATGAAGTCTCTCTGATTCCCGGGGTCAGATTCTGGCCACCTGCTTTCCCCCCTCACATCCACACTGCACAGAGCAGATCTGTATTCTTCTTGACCTCATTTGCTTTGGGGTTGGGAGCTGCAACACTGTCGATGGAAATCTGAAGAAGTACTCACTATGCTGCCCGTGCTCTGGGATCTTGTATTCTGTATGTGCCTGACTCTCTTCCAAGGTCCATGTCTCAGAACCCTGTACACTTAGACCACGGACCCTTTACAGATGATGCAGTTCAGGCCCAGAGCAGTTCATGGAGATTCCCAAGGTCACTTGGTCATGAATTCCTGAGCTGAAATTTTCCTCTTGGTCTGACCTGAGGCCTGGCCTCTTCTCACTCTGCCGTTTTAGCCGTGGATAGAGAGATCAGTATTTTCCTGGGGATGTCTTGACACACATAAACCTTCCCAGGAGAACCTGAGTAAGGAAGGCAGGTGGGATGGACTCTTGCTGCATGGAATACGGAGAGCTGGAGTCCCTTCTTGCCTTTGAGCACGATGGGGAAGGGTTCCTTGAAATCTGTCGTCAGCTGTCAGAGTCATTAACGACATCAGCAGAAGCGCTCTTCAGAGTTCCCAATTAGCTTCCAATCAATTATAGAATTAGCATGTTTGTGTGATTGACTCTAATGCCCTTAATAACTGTATTACATTTTAAAATGCCCATTAATTATTTGAGGAGAAAGACAAAAATACCCTAGACAAAGCAGCATGGGGATCATGGCTTCTCTTTCTGCAGAATCACAGGATTTCCCAGCTGGAGAGGAACTCAGAAACCCCTTCTGTTGTTTTGTGAGTGGGGATCCTGGGGAGACAGGAGCAAGCCTGAGGTCTGGCTGAGGCAGTGAGGACCCGGTCCAGAGGTCTCAGGTTCTGGATAAGTGTTCTCGTGTGATGGTCCTTCATGATCCTAAGAAGATTCCACAGCGTTAATGGTTTATCATACTGCGCATGTCTGTTGACTGGCAGGTGATTCCCTCCTTGTGTCTGTTGTTTTCTGAGACACACAGTGGTATTTTACTGCAGAGAGAAGGGAGCCAAATGGACTTTTTTTCTGAATTAATAAATTGGCATTCAGAAGGCTGTTTCCTGCCTGTTTGCTGTGTGTACAGACATGCTTGTTCCTATGCAGATGTATATATATATATATATATATATATATATATATATATTATATATATACATATACCTTCCCATCTTTGTGTGTGTGTGTATATATACTCACACACGCATATGTATGTTCTGGGAGTCATATGTACGCCTGGAGTCGGTTTCTAAGTGGAGAGCAATTTCCTTCCCTCAAATTGCTGGAGCTGCGCTGCGCACACTTGCGAAAGACCTATTTTTCATAACAGAATCAGAATCTCAAGTTGGCTTCTGTCCTTTCTGGGGCAGCAGGGGCCTGTTGTGCTTATTCAGCACAATGTTCTGATGGATGATCAAGGAGGCTGTGATTTGGGGAGCTGTTTTCATTTTATTCCTGACATAAAGTATTTGGGAGAACGGAAAATGCCTCTCCAATCACAGCCCTTGCCTTCAGGGTAGGGAACAGGCAGTCTGGGTGTTCTCAGCTGACGCAAATGCAGAATCAGCCAGGAGCTAATCAACCCTCTATGTCACTGAGGTTTGATTTGGTACCTGGCAGGCCTGGACACTTGGGTCCAGGTTCTCCCTAGCTCTCGCTCCTGATGACACATTTTGCCTCTGTGTTGGTTCAAAGCTGCCTTTCTTCTGAGTTTGAATTGTCCTATGGAAAGATGCTGTCATTCATTAGACATTGCTAACTAATGTTACAGTGCGCTTTTCCAGATACAGAAGCACACTCTCTCTGTCTCTCTCTCTCTCTCTGTCGTGTGTGTGTGTGTGTGTGTGTGTGTGTGTGTTGGGGGGTGCTGCAACAGCTAGGTTTTCCCAGAATTTTAAAGAAAATATGTTTCTTTGTCAAATACTGGCCATCCAATCATGCCATTGTCAATAGAGAGAGCACTAAAGTAGACACTGAGGGGCTCAGACCCCCGGTGAAAGGCATCTGGAATGACCAGACCATGACCCACATTGCTGCACTGGGCAATGTAGATCAAAGGAGCCCAGAAGCCTGTCCAGGAGGGTGCGTGTGGCGACACACCAGCCCCGCACATCAGAGAAGCAGCTCAGCACCCCGACAGTCACAATTGCTTAATTATGTCCTGGCTTTGGAATTATTCATCCCTGTTCTGGCAAAGAGCACAGTTGTCATGTCTTTGACATAATTATTTAAAGCCCAGCCCTCTTGTTTACGTGCATGTACACAAAGTTGGCTACTGACTGTTTAATCTTTAGAACCTTAGAGGAGCCATGGGGGTGGGGGGCATAGCCGCAGGGGGCACTGGGCTGAGTACCATGGCCTGTGTTGGAAAGCATTTAGGTAGATATCATTTTGCTTGTCTCTACGGTCATTGCGGTGAACGTGTAGTTAGTAGGTGCGTCTTGATCTGAACCGCTATTCAGCCTTCATGACATGGCATGCCTGGTTCCCAGCACATGTGACTTGGGACCTGTGTGTGGGTAAAGTTTGCCTTGCTTGTGTTTTAGTGTATATTGTGTCTTCAGATATTCAGAAAGGTGAGGAGGAAGGAGAGGAAGAACCAGGGGAGAAAGGAGAGGGAGAAAAAGAGATGGAGAAGCAAATACATTGGCAAGGAAATAAACTTCAGTGCACTTGCATTGGAAATACGTCCAACTCTCATCCTAAACTACACATTGACAGTTGCTTGTGTCTGAGAATCGCTTGTTCCTATGACTGCTCTGCACAGTGCCGCTCTTGACATTTGTGGTCAGGTACACATTCTCCTATGTAAAGGCTCTTTTTTCTCATCCTATCTTTATTTGAGGGCATCTATGGGAAAGGCAATGTGAGGTAAAGAGGAAGGAGAATTAAAGGGAGCCAGTTCTTTGTTGGGATGTGGAGGAAGCCTATTTCACAGGCTCTTGGAACTGAGAGCTGGGCCTGTTTTCTTTAATCTTGCATCTCCAGTGCTCGGCCTACAGCAGGGACTCAGCCAGTCCTTATTACGGTCCAGTCCATTACCATGGACAGTAAAGCACACAGAGATTCCTCCTGAAAGCCTGCCCTTCATGCAGTTGGCTCAAGCATGACCATCTTGAGAAGTGGAAAAGAGCGCTGCCTTAGATGGCGTGGTGAGTTAGACCTGTGGACTGGAAGAGGTTGTACATTTGCTTTTCCAAGTTTACCTAGAGTTTACTTTGACGACAATACCTTTGGCCGCTGTGCTCTGTGTCTCCCAGCTTTCTCACTGGGCAGCACTTGTAGGGGAGGCAAGGGTGTGGCCCGAAACTGCTGTAGCCCATTTCTGAGTGGGTTTCCTCACTTTTCCTCCTGTCAGAACTCACCTCTGTCGTGGAAGTTTATTTTTAGTTATGTTTGAAATTGCTTTGCGCTCTGTTAGGTGAGGGCCCACCTAGGTCTTGGTGTTTTGTGTTGTCTGCAGCTGTTGGATCTCCGTAGGGGACGTTTGATTGCTTATGATCTGCACCTGAGGAGTTCTGAATCAATAAAAACTCCTGAGCTCAGATGCTTGGGGCTCCACTGTCGATCAAGTACAGCGCTGGCCAGGACGGTGGCTCCCTCTGATGAGCTCTGGCGGAGTTTCCAAGTATCAAAATGCCTCCTTGTCTTCTCTGAGGGGCTGTCACAGCAGCCTAACAACTACGAATGGTGTCCCAACATGAAGCATGACAGCATGCCAGCCACATACAACATGGAGACAAGGAAGAACAAGAAAGAAATTCCAGACCTCAAAGAGTCAGGTAAAGTACGCTCAGGGAAGCTACCCAAAAATAGAGATTAAGGTGTTAATTGAAGGCTCCTGAAGGAAGAGAAGAGAGAGAAAGAAAATAAGCCTCTATGAAGAGAGAAGACTTAAATTAATAAATAAATGAGGAAAAAAGCTCCGAGGTGAGAGCCACAGAATGGAGGCCCTGAGAGATAAAGAACTCAGCTGGAAGCAGGGAAAAGCAAGTTTCTAACTGCTTTTCCTGATCATGGAGCCACTGCTCCCTTCAGCCGCTGGTGGTAGTGTACGATTTTACAAACTGAGTTTTCTGATGGCTGCATTGTATATGTGTGAAGCTCAGGATGTTGTGTCTGAGGTCTATGAAGGGTATATGTTTTTCTGTAACAGTGGTGAGACAAAATGTCAAACTGCCAGAATGTTTCAACCAGAGATTCTTCCTATCTGCCCAGGACCCCTGCTGTCATGGAAGCCTTGGCTTAGTGCAAAAAAAGCCATTTAGTTAAACTGGCCAGTTTTTTGTTTTTGTTTTTTCTTTTTGCAAACCTGACTAAGAGAAAGACAAGCTGTCCAGATTCTGGTGTTTGTGATGAGAACTCCACCCACAAGGGGACCCTTACTGCAGACAAGGTGACCTGTTGTTTTTCCTGCAAACCAGACACTATCTTAAAATCTGGAAAGTGTTTCCTCACACAGAAGCTGTCTTCTAGAACTGGCTGAGGTTGCATCTTCTGCTTGCAGCTGAACTTGGTACTGTAAGAGTCACCCAGGTGTTACTGGTTTTGAAGTCATGAAGGGATCATTGGAAAGCTGCTAAGACTTGGGACTATGAGAGGCCAGGAGAGGCCATTGGTAAAAACGCAGCCTGAGGGGTATTTGAAGGCCCAGTTTAGAGGGATTATGTAAAGAAGTTGAGGCTTGGCTTACTGAAGAGAGCCCAGGAGAGGCTATTGGTGAAAATGCAGCCCAGTTGCAGCAGAAGATCCCAGTCTTCTGAAGATGATAGTACCATGGGAAGATCACCAAGAACAGCAGCAGCAGTGGAGTGAAGCCAACTGGAGCCTGGAGGACAAGCTGTGTGTGCTGCAGAGGGCAGAGCTGAGAAGTGCTCCCAGCCCTTTGGAGGAGCTCAGAAGATCATGAGTGAATTCCAGATAATTGAACATTGATAATGTTTTTCTGTTGTCCAAAGGCATTGTGAAAAGCTTGGTTGATGTTTGATATCATTTGGTCCTGTGCATTAGAAGCCTCATAATTGTTCCTCTGATGTGGTGTTAAATTGTGTTGTAAAGTAAAGCAATCTTTTTTTTTTATACAGAAAAGGGGAAATGTTGTGAAAGTTTATTTTTAGTTATGTTTGAAATTGTTTTGTGCATTGTTAAGTGAGTGCTTACCTAGGTGTTGGTGTTTTGTATTATTTTTAGCTCTTGAATTTCTGTAGAGGACGTTTGATTGCTTATGATCTGCACCTGAGAAGTTCTGAATCAGTAAAAACACCTGAGCTCGGACATTCGGGGTTCCACTGTCAATCAAGTTTGTCACTGGCCAGGATGGTGGCTCCCTCTGATGAGGTCTGACAGAGTTTCCACGTATGAAAATGCCTCCTTGTCTTCTCTGATGAGCCATCATTGCAGTCTAACAACTACACACTTCTTTCTAGTAGGGCTTTTTAAATGAAGAAGTAGCTTTTCTCAGAAGTATGTTGAGGCTCCCACAAGTTTACATAAAACGGAAAGGAGTTTTCTGCCTGCTGTAGCTTCTGCCGTGGTGGTTATCCATCTTTTAATGGAGCCCTACTTAGTGGCTTGCTTTGAGTCATTAATCAGGTGATTTTGATGCCTAACTTAGTGTTTTCATAAATTCTATGGTATTCTAAAATAATGTGCATATGCTTTTGATCTCTTCAGTTGCTTTCCTATTTAAGCCAAGTGCCAACATATAAAAAGGCTATTAAATGGCTGGAGAGAAGGCTTCACAGTTAAGAGCACTGTGTCTTCTTCCAGAGGACCTGGATTTGATTCTCAGCACACATATGATGGCTCAAAATGATCTGTAACTCCAGTTCCAGGTTATCAGATGCCCTGTACTTGGCTTCGACTGGCAACAAGCACACATATGCTACAAATACATACATGCAGGCAGAACATCCATACACATAAAATAAATTAATTAATAACAATTAAAGTAAAAAGTTGATCAGAGGCTACCCTTAGATTTATAAAATGTTATGAACATTCAAACCGTATTTTACAGAAGTCTGAACCTGACCATAAACAAACTTTGCAAGTAATATGTATGGTTCATGTACTTAGCTAGATATTTAGTGAATGTATGATCAAGGTTCTCTGCAGTGCCAAACATCCAGAACAAAACCATAGACATCATTTGATTTTCTGGATGTTCCTAACTACCTAACTGTGTTGGTGTTCTGCGTTTTGTTTCTGTTCCTGCACAGATGGGTTTTGCCTTGAGACACATTCAGATTCTATTTTTAGTTACTTTTAAAGAGAAGGAAAATTTTTTAATTAATTTCTTTTTTTTCCAGAAAATGCTTGGGCAATATGTTTAAAATCAGCCTTGGAAGTCAACCATTTGTGGTTTAGTTTTTGTCATTATTCCTGGCTTCACCATTTGTCACATTCATTTGAGGGGGACATCTCTGATAGATTGTGTATTTCTCTGTTTGTTCACACCATGGCACCCCCTTCAGAGCATTGTTCTTTGGAGGCAATTTCCAGGGCATTGCATTGCAGAAGCAAATGAGCTAAAAGCAACAAAGAGCAGTAGCAGGAACACTGCCTTTGGAGATCTGAAGCTCACAATGAAGATGCATGAATTTACTTGCTGCTGTAACAAAATGCCAGATAAAAGCAAAGGAAGAAAACAAGGGTTTGTTTGGCTCACAGTTTGAGGATATCCTCCATCGTGGTAGAGAAGGCATTATGGTCAGAGTTCGAGGCAGCTGTCACATCACATCGTAATGAGGAAGGAGAGAGGAGTATCGGTTAGCATTTTCCCTTGCATGAAGTCTAGACAGAGCCCCAGCCCATGTAATGGTACTGTCACATTTATGGTGGGTACTCCCACCTCAGTTCACAAACTCTAGAAAGTCTCTCACAGCTGTGCTCAGATATTTGTTTCTTTGGATATTCTAGATCCTGTGAAGAAGTTGACAATCAGTGTTAGTCATCACAGATGAGGAAAGTGATACAAATCATAAGTGCTTCTGGAAGCCTCTGAGCACACCATAGAGGCTGCTCTCCATGGACTCCAAGGCTCAGGAAAGTGTTATGTTTCCAGTGTGTAGATGGAAATATTAATATCGTGGGCAGGTTTCAGTAAAGAACTAAGACAGTTATCCGAGACGAAAGCCTGAAGGGCCTAGGCAAAGGGTCTCATCCCTGATGGACTGACTCAGAGCACCTGGCCTCCAGGTAACTTATTGATTGAGAAGTCTGCCCTACTGACACAAAGGCCTTACTTACATTAATGAATGGAACTCCACACCCTGGAACCTCTGCCAGCTTACTTGATGCCCCAAAAAGGCTGAAGTCAAGGCTAATGAATCCAAGGTATTCCCTGGGTTCCGGCTGCAGAAGGCTGCAAAGGTGATCTTATTTTGCAATAACATAAACAAATGCTTTTAATGTGAAGATTTTTAGAGGGCAATTTCCATTGTTTTTAGCTGGGAACTGTGAACAGGAAGCAGGTCTTACAGAGAAGAACAGGCTGCAACAGCCCTGAAGAAGTGTCCTTCCCCCATACAGCTCTAAATGGCGAGTGTCTGATAGTTACAGGCGCCTCACTGCACAGACAGAACATGCAGCTTTACGGTATCTGGAGAGCGGTGCAAATATTCCACTACACCAATGGATCCAACAGTTCTCACAATATCTTCAGAGCCTGTTTTTGCTTTCCCCACTGTCTACTTTCTGAAATGATCATTTTTTTCCAAAGGTATTTGAATAGACTTAAGACAAGAGGATAACAGAAGTAAGTAGGACTTCTAAAGCATGAACGGTGAGATTAAAACTGCTAGGAAACTGCACTTTCTGGAATCCAACATTTGGGAGAAGTATGCCAGAGTGCATTTTGTCTAAAATCAGTGGTGCCTTTTCTCTGCCTTTGCTGTGGAAACTCCTGTAAGGGAGGAATACCCTTCTCTTCTCAACTGATCTTGGCCGTGACCATCTAAGGCTTTGGCCAATGATAGGTGTGTGGAGGTGACAGCCTATCAATTCTGGGTCAAGACCTGAGGCACCATGCATTTCTACTCAGCGTAAGTTTGCCATCGACTGTGAGAATAACATGAGAAGCCCACTGAGCAAACCTGAACCCGACCCGCAGCCTGAAACGAAAACCTTTAGTCTACCCTAGACCCGTGCGTAGGGAGCAAATGCTTATTGCAAGCCACCAGGACTGAACTGCCTATGGTCGAAGAACCTGACTGATACCTGCATTAGCCTTCCCATCCGCATGGCCTTCGCTCTGATGCGTCCAAGGTCACCTGACACAACTTAGGATTCAACGAGGTGACTACAGTCTGTCACACCCACACCTATAGGTTTCCCGGTGCCAATTAGGATAGCAGCGTAGTGGTACATTATTAAATGTGTAAGCTTCCTGGTGTTAGTTCATAGCACCTAGCGTTCTCTCAGTGTTCGCTGTCTGCTGAGTACTTTTATTAACTACTTAATTAATACATGTCTCATTTTCCCCCTTGTCTCAAATCTGTAATTGAGGAAGCTGATAATCAGAAATTACACATGGAGCCGAGGAATGATGAGGATACCCCTTGGGATCTGTCCATGCCCCATAGCTCATGATTTTACCCTTGCATATCTTGCTTTAGGACATCAACCTCAAACCTTGGAATTTTTCCATTGTGTATCTTAAGTTCTGTGAGGCAGGTCTGGATAGGTGTGGAGGCTGGAACCAAGGGTCAGGGAGACCAATAGGAAGAAGGCTGCAAGGGGAGCTGAGTGACTTCCCATGCTGATATATTGTGACTCCGTTCCCTGAACACTTTGGTGACATGCATAGGTTACACAGAGACTGAGGAGCCAGGCAATGGAAGGCGCGGTATGTTAGCCCTAGTGTGTGGTTTCCTCTGAGGGTGAGGATGACAGTCCTTAGCTGGGTTTGAAGTGACAGGAATGGTTGAGTGCTGTGGTCTTTGAGTTCCTGTGGTCTTTGAGTTCCTGTGTGTTGGGGAGAGGAAGCAGTAGAGATTTGAGTGGAGCAGGAAGTGTCATCTGGTTGGAGGTCACCTGGCACTCAGAGCATCCAGCCTGGTGTTGGTTCTAAGGTAACTACTGGAGTCAAAGAGGTAGAACTGAGAACCTTCCCTCTCCAGGATTGAGAGAAAGATCAATGCTGGTGGTGGTGGTGGTGGTAGTGTATGTGTTGTGTGCGTGTATGTGTTGGGGATGGGGTGATAAGGTGCTCAGAGGCTAAAGTGAGGAGAGGGTCAATGGTATCAGAGATCTCATAGTGATTGTCTTGGCTTTGAGTCCTGACATTCCCAAATGTCCTGGCACGCTCATAATCTTTGCATCAAGGAGTGAATTTAGGCATATGATTCTTAACTAGGGCATGGAAGGTTCTCATTCTTGTGATTGCTGGTAATGAGGGTGGATCTTTAAGAGCCACTTAGTCTGTAATCTGCGCAGCACCAGCTTGATGGTACTTTGAACCACTTTAAAATCTATTTATTTTGATTTCATGTGTAGGAGTGTTTTGCCTATACGTATGTGTGTACGCATGCCATGTACATGATGCCTGGTACTGGTGGAGGCCAGAAGAAGGGATCTGATTCCCTGAACCTGGAGTTACAGGTGGTTTTAAGTCATCGTGTAGGTGCTGGGAATCCAACCCAGGTCCTCTATAAAATCATCCAGTGCTCTTAACCACAGAACCAGCTTTCCAATCCCTCAGTCCATTTGGAAAAAGAGTGTTTAGTCTCTTGTTCTTGAAACTATTCTTTAAAAATTAAACTTGGAAGAGAAGAGAAGGGGAGGGAAAGCAAATAAAGATTTTTTTTTTTTCTTTACAAATGCTCAGACAATCCAGTCAAGTGGCTGAGCTGAATGTTAAACTAACCTTCATGAAACTAAGCTAACCATGCCCGGAATCCCATGTGCAGCCTTGAAGCTCGGTATAGGGGCTTCTCACCAACACCAAATGTGTGATGAGCTTGGGCCCAATGTTACTCCTAATATATTTCTTTCCACTTGCCCCTAACTTCTAGGTCATGCTGAGGAAGACTGAGTTGGGAATGCAGGGGCAGCTTATTTATCTTTAACAGAGGAAAAAGTCAGTGAGTACTGTGTAAGATCCTATAAAGGCAAGATCATGATGGCACTGGTGTCCCTCCACTGGGGTTGGACCAGCATCTTTCTGGACTCTGTGGCTTAACGGAGCTCTGCCTTGCTTGGAAAATCTCTCTGGGTCTCTCCATCGACACATCGTATTGTAGGAATTAAACCTGTCGATCATCAAGCCTCTTACGTGACAGGTAAATCTTTATAATGGATAGGACAGTGCCCAGCCTCAGAGATTCCAGCCCCAGTAGCAATCACAACATTATTCTGAAGCTAAAAGTTGGACGTTAGCAGTTGCATATTAATGTTACATGTTAGCATGGAGGATGAAGAAGGAGAGCTTAAGAACGGTGTGAGCCCATCTAGTCTGAGTTCTGCTTATTTCCAAATCACCTTTTATTAGCAGCGGATGAGAAAAGTTTCAGCAGAAGATAGAGAAGAAAACTCACAAAAACTGAGGAATGAAAGGGGGTTGCGATACTTAGTTACAAAGCTGAGCGAAGCCGGCGGTTAGATTTTGGTCTATCTAACGCCAACAGTATCAACATCTTCACAAAGTTGAAAACAAAGTGCGGAGGCTCCATGATGGAGGGATTGCCCCGCATGCGCATGACCCTGAGCTCCATTTCCAGAATTTTGACCGCCACCCCCATCCCCCAAACATGTCCTGAAAGAAAAAGAAGCACTTCAGCCAGGAGTTGCAGCTCCATGGCAGAGTACGCACAGCATTTGTGGAGCCCTGTGTTCAATCCGAACACCCCAGAAATTCAATTCATTTAAATAAATAAATAAGCAAAGTTACCCTTTACCCTGTCTTTCTGAATATGTCTAAAAAGTGATTTTCAGGGTATCATTTATGTATGTGTGTGTAAAGAACTATTGCCCAGCACGTTAACTTCAGGTAAATAGCAGGGTGTGGTGGTGCACATCTTTAGTCTCAGCAGAGGTAGAGGCAGATCCCTGAGTTCCAAGCCAGCCTGGTCTACAGAGCAAGTTCTAGGACAGCCAGGCCTACCCAGGAAAATTTGTCTCAAAAGAAGAAGGAGAAGAATTGAATACTGAATTTCTGTCTTTAAACAGTAGGGTTATTGAGTGAGTAGTGAATATTCAAAAGGAAAAAAAAACCTAATTCTCATTCAAATAAAATAAAGCATGTCTATCCTTAAAGGCATCCCTCACCCTAGAAATCCCATTCAGGAATAATAGAACTTGAATTTGTTTTTCCCATCTAAAACTTTAAACAGTGTCCAAATTCATATGAGCGTTTTATTACCCTGCACTAGGGACTGTGCCTGGTCTCCCCACCATGTCTACGTGGGTCAGTGTGGATTACCCTTGGGGATCTATGTACAGTCTCTCCAACTATATGTATCCTCTCTGTAACTCGGATTATGACAAGTGGCATTTCAGTAGCACAGTAGGGCAGGTCTGCCTTTGGGGATGCCCAAAGGCTGGTAGGACAATTTGCTCTTTCTCCTGTTTCTTACACAGAGCACCCTGGAGGAGCAGGCGGTGCGCCAGCAGTAGCACACAGGTGCTCTGCTTTCTTTGATGATAATTGAGCCAAGTTCAGTGCCATTGTCAGCGACAGCAATTTTACTCATCCTTTTCACCGAGGAGGCGTTAAGATAATTTTAGTTTTCATGAGCATTTTAAAATATGGCAGTGAATTTTGAGCTACATTACCTGAATTAGAACTCATTATTTCTTTCAACAGCAAACTAATGCTTTCCTGTCTAGGCTCCGTGTGTGTGTGTGTGTGTGTGTGTGTGTGTGTGTGTGTGTGTGTGTGTGTATACATTTCTTTTTTGATGTGTAGAATTTTAAGTGGGGCTTGTACTTCATGAAACTTTTAACTCATCAATAAAATATACACATGTTGCCCCTTGCTTTTTTTGTTATTGTTAGTCTCTCTAGAGTATCACAGAGGCTGGGTGACCTGCCCCATATTTTTTGGCACCCTTTATTCATTTCTCCCACCTACTCATCTTTCATTTCTGTTTTTGACTTGGTTCAAGCAGTTGCCTCCAGCTGTTCTTGGGGGAGGGTTACAATCTCAATGCACCGTTGCTGCTGTACTCCACACAACACCTACCATTCTCCACTTGTCTGTGGGCTCCCATTGGACTTGCTGTTCCCTCTAGAAGGTAGATGTACTCTGCATTTCAGAATTATGCTCAAGACTGGAATAGAGGCTGAGCCTGTGGCTCCTGCAATCTGTCTTTCTGTTGTGAAAGCAGGAACTACAGTGTATCCTTCAAAGTCTGTTTTGAGGATAAAGCTATAGAATCTGTGGACCGTTCTGGCAGTGTCTTTGGTGCATAGAGACCGACAACTAATATTCCTAGCTGCGCCATTTCGAAACAGTCTCTGACAGGACATAAAGAGGATTTTGGTTTGCAGTAGCTGCTGGGATAGGTAGATGTGTATCAGTCATCTCAGATGCTGCAACAAAATGCCTCAAACTCAAGAGGCCAAGTAAACACACAGCGCTAGAATATCCTTACAGTGCAAGAATTTTATTTTAAGATTCTGATGCTAGCATTGCTCAGTTCAGGTGCTGGCTATCTCCTTGGCAGATAAATAATCACCGTACTGCTCATTATATCCTGCTTTCATGTCTGGGTATGGAGAAAACAAAAAGGATATCTCTTCCTGTTCTCGTAAACCATAGTCCTATTGTATCAAGGCACGCATTTCAGCCCCTAATGGAGAGCCCTTCTCCGACCCCGTATGACTTCACTGAATTTTCTATGATTTGTACTTTAGGGAATCATTTTCAGTGATTTAACTGAGCATCTCTTTCCTGAGTGTGATGGGAGAAAGGAGACCACATATTCTGCCTGGGGAGGGCCAGGCTCCTGAATTTTGAAGTCTTACTGTGCAGAGCAAAGCAGGAATGGCAGAAAGAGGGATCCATGCCCAAGGAAGCACTCAGGGTTCAATGTAGACTGGGCAACAGAACAGGCTTCAGGGTCACTGATATACTTGAGAAGACAGCAGGGTACCACGTCCCGATAGACAGGACAGCTGCAGAGAAGTCTCCTCACAGCCCCAGCTCAGCAAAAGGATGCCTGATGCAGAGAAGTAAGCCCTTAAGCCCTTTCATTTGGATGACCTCAGACTCAACTCTCCTAATCCCCCTCCAACTCCCTTGGCGAATCTGGACTTCAAGGCTGAGGTTTACATCCTGGAATCTGTCATTGGGATCAGGCTTCCTTCAGCCACAAAGCAGAATAGAAATGGTTGGGACTTGGGAGCTTATTACCCATGTCCAAAGAATATTGTCTTATCTTTAGAAGAGCTTTGAAACCCAAGGTGGAGGTATCAGATCTTGGGATAATTACAGATCAGTCAAGTGCTGAATTACACAAAGCCACATTAAAAAAAAATGTATCTGCTCAGTATAATGTGTAAAAAAAAAAGCCCATTTCCACATGCATTCTAATTTTTAGTCATGGGCTGTTTGGGAAAAGATTAAGTTACGAAGGATTCATTTCTTCCTTATATTGAGAAAAATTCCATGGCCAACTTGCAACTTGTACTTTGGTGGGAGGGGCTAAGCAGGAAAATCAGGGATGGTGTTTGTACAAATGGAAGTGTGCATTATCAGGGAGAAAGCAGACTTGGGGAGGAAAGGTTTTCCTCTGCCTTTCCCCTTCCCTCTCTCCCCTCCCCTCCTTCTCTCCCTCCCTTCTTCCAAGCACTGTGGGATTAATGTGCAACTTTGTTCATGTAACCGCTACAAACAGTTCACCATGTAGGCCAAACACTCTCTAATGCAGTAAAATTAAGAAATAATACACTTTGAAAGTGATTTATGAGTGTGGTTAAACTGCCAGATTTACAAAGAAATAGTTCAGATCTTGGGAAGCCTCAGGAGTCACGTCAAAAATGAACTTGACCATGATTTAAACTGCTACTTTTCTTACATGACATTTAATATGTGTACTTTAGAGGCCCATATGTCTTTAATAAAATAGCATTAAGTTTTAAATATGATATGAATGCAGCCAGTTTCTAAATTCATAACCTTTTCCACAACTCCAAAATGCTAACCAATAAGGGAGTCATACACGCAATAAAACATAAACCTTAGAAAATAGCTTTTTATTAAAATGGTTAGACAGTTGGCAGCTGGGTTGCAGTGTAATAAATACTTACAGCACTGTGGGTTTATCAGACGTTGTTTACCCTTCTAGCAACTGGGATCAGACAACTAATTATAGATCCTGTGCAAAGCACTCCGTGCTCAGTCCCAAAGTGTGTCAGAGGTGGAGAGTATGTGCTGAGTCTCAGTCCAAGGACTTGCCAGCAGTTAAAGGTGACCTTGGAGAAATTCCCCCCATTTCTCTGATTTTGAACTGTGTTGTGGTGAAGGCCGTACCATCTGCCAGAAGGATGTATGTTGATAATAAAAAAACATCATCCATAGTAGTGGTTCATTTAAAAACCAAACAATTGTTAGGGGCTGGAGAGGGGACTCAGTGATTAAGAGCAATAGTGGAGACTGGAGATTAGATGCTAGCACCCGTATAATGAGCTAAAGGCTCCACAAATGCCTGAGATTTCAGCTCTGAGGGACATGGCACAAGCACAGGCGTGTGTGCCCTTATACACATGGACACATATTCCCATACATGCACACACACACACACACACACACACACACACACACACACACACAATAAAACAAATCTTTAGTATGTTTTCAGAAATCAACTCTTTAAAAACTCTCTTTGTTGTTAATTTAGGCGAGGTCTTCATTGATAATCTATTCCGAGTTTCGGAAGCACTTAGGTAAGTTTAGCTCCTCAGCACGGCCCAGTGTCATGTGTGTGGAGTGATTTGGAGGCTCTGAGCCTCGCTCACCTCACAAAGGCACTGGCAGGTTGCAAATGATAGAAGGACACGCTTGGTTCGCAGCATGAGACTCGATGCCTCCTTGTTCCTGGAGACGGGTGCGGACTGCTCATGCTGCCTCTTCCCGCCTTTGTGTCTGCAGTTCACAGCAAGAGAGAATGACCTTGGTGTGCTGCCATCAAAGGACTTTCAGTGCTCATTGCTGCTTCTGTTTGTGTGACTGTTGTGTGCTGCCCTGGATGTAAGACTCTCTGCGTCTCTCCAGCGCCGTGTCTGCCTGCATGCCACCATGCTCTTTGCCACCATGATAGTGAATTAAATCTCTGAACAGTAAGCTAGGCCCATTTAAATGCTTTCCTTTATATGAACTGCCATGGTCATGGTGTCTCTTCATAGCAACAAACTCAAGTTAAGACAGATATTAGTAAAAGAAAATCATTTCTGTGCGCTCTTCACACGCCAACTGAGCAAACTTCCACTCTCCTCTCTATAGTTTCTCTATATTTAAACTTTCACTTTCCAGCGAGTATTTTTCTTGTTTTCTCTGTATTCTTCAAATTATTCCTTTCCAAAATGGTGTAGTTCTCTATTGAATTTAATTTGAATATCATCATCACCACACCATGTTTCCCCTGTTTCTGGATTTCAGTCTCCTGTACAATGTTGGTAACTGTGTGTCAGTATCTGTGTGTAAATACATGTGTGTTTCCTTCAAGTCACTTGCCTGGGATAACTTAGCATCTCCGTTCCTATTGGAAGGCAGGATGTGACCCTATGAACTTTAGGTGCTGTTTTGAATTCCAAGGTGCCGTTTCTCACGTTGATGTTTCCATTCCAGGTGAGAATCGCACTCAACTCGAGAGGAGTGGGCCTTGAGTTACATTTAATACTTCAAGACCCTCTTTGAAGCGGGTTTCTTAGAGTCTTATTGGTTGGTATGGTTCTGAAACAACAGTTTAGACTCTGCAGGTGCTCCTACAAAGCACACATTGACCTGCTAAGTTGCAGTCCTAGGGAATTATGGGTTCCCCCAAGCATCCCCAAAATTATTAACAGCATGCAGTCCTGATCAGTGTGAATGTGCCTTCAGACTGTTAGCCAAATCTTAGCATAATACCAATCATTCTACCTATAAAAGCACAAATATGTTATTGTTCTCAATAGGCAATTTAATGCAGCTTTGGGGAGGTAAAAAGAGAAAAGAAGATTACAGGCTGGCTGAGCTTGCTTTTATTTCTCTTAAATCTCTCCACACTTCTCAGGGGTTGTACATGTTTAAAGATTGTTTGCAACTGTGCAGCCTGTGTGATTTGGAAAGCAAATCAAACTAAACACAAAGTCTTCAGCATGTGCTGTTTTTAAAGGATTTCATGCATTTATTCCAAATATATATTTCTCCCCAAGTGGTTCTGAACCTATAATCTTTTCCTCGTTACATTTCTTTTGGGAAGGAGGGGGGCCAAGAAGGTGACTTGGTTGGGAGTGGAAGGCTCCTATTAAGAGCTACCTCCTCCTTGTGTAGTGTTATTCACAGCAGAGCTATTAGGGCTAATTATTTTCAGGTTTCTATCAAAGGGGGATATTTGAGCTGACAAAAAATGCATTATTTGGAAGAAAAATGGCCTGTTTAAATAAGAAAGACATCATTATTATGTACATCTTCCCTTCTCCTTCCAGATACTAGTCTTTGTAGGAAAGAGGGGCTGGAGAATTACTTAGGAGGTTGTAAGTCAGAGAAGGTTCCAGGAGGCTGTACACACTGAGATGCTTGGTGCCCTGCAAAGGGGAAATACATTTCCCCCCTTTTCCACAGCCCATCTGTATTACTCATTGGTGAAGTGGTGTTAGTCTAAAATTTCCTGACCATCGATGTGTGATAGAAAGATTATTAGCTGGTAAGTTGAGTGTATTAGTCGGAGAAGACTATCCACTGAAATAAATGTTCCCTAGATCTTGGCAGCGTGGTTGGCTCTAGTCCACTGAAAAATCCTAGGTAGAGAATGAGGAGTGTGCCTTACCATGGATCTTGGCTCTTTCCATATAACGACCCTGAATGTTTCTTGTTCCCTAGAGTCCTTCACTGAACTTAGCTGGTTGGTGGACCGCAACTGAGAGCATGGAGGGCTTTGTGATATTGATTACCTGGCCTTGTCTTAAAATGACATGTGCCCAGCATTCGGTGGGCTGAGACAGACGGGTCACTGTGAGTTTCCCAATAGCCAGAGTTACAACAGAGAAACCCAGTCTCAAGAAAAAAAAAAAAAAAAAAAAAAAAAAAAGCCAGGTGATGGTGGTGGTGGCAACGGGCATGCCTTTAATCCCTTTAGTTGGGAGGCAGAGTCAGTCGGATCTCTGAATTTAAGGCCAGCTCTGGTCTCTAGAATGAGTTCCAGGACAGCCCAAGTTACAATAGAGAAGCCTTGTCTTGAAAAACAAAACAAAAATGGTATGCATCCCTTCTGTCTATCCAGAATTTAGGGATATAAATGTTCTTAACTGAAGAAGTATCTAGAAAATGAGACAACTTGGAGTTAACCCATATCTCCTCAAAACTTGAATGCTGAAGCTCAGGACCTCAGAATGGGACTGTGTTTAGATAGGGGACCTTTAAAGAAAGGATGGAGTTCAAATAAGTCTGCAAGGATGATACTAACCCAGTCTGTCTTGTGTTCTGATATAAAGGGAGAGTAAAGTACACACCATGACACCAGGATCTTCCCAGGCACAGGGGGACAACCTTTGGAAGAGGCTGCAAGAGGGTAACACTTTGATCTTGAGTGTGTAGCTGTGGAGATATGAGAAAATAAACTTGCGTTAGGTAAGCCATCTGATCTAGTATGTTTTGCTGAGTGAGCTCTAGCAAGAGAATGTAATAGTGCCACTGAGTCCCTCAAATCAAATGTGAACATGCTTGCTGAAGTCTGCCCCACTGAGTACTCCAGTGATGCTCCATTCTAGCAGATACCTTACTGGGAATCATGGGTGAGCCTCATGTCTCCTCTGGGCCTCAGCTTGCCCACATATTACACGGGCAAAAGCTCAAGGTTTAAGGAGCTCTGAGAATCCATCCATGGCTTTATGGCCTGGCTTCTGCATAGACCTTCACTGAACATTCAGGTCAGTTCTGAGACCCCTAGCAGTACCCAAGGAGCTTTCCTTGCTGACTGTGAGGGAAATGCCATGGTAATGTGCCGAAGGACACTGCTTTCAGAGTTTTGCAACCTGGTTTCAAACCCTGGAAAACATAGTTTTTGCCATGGGACCTATAGGATGGCAATCCCACCAGTATTCTTCATTTTGCTCAAAATTGCTTTGACTCTCTGGGGTCTTTTCTGGTTTCACATGTATTCTAGGATTGTTTCCTATTTCTGTGGAGAGTGACAAACCTGCAACCAGCACAGTCCTAAGCAGAGAAAACTCAGGCAATGCCAATAAGACCCGGATGACAGGGCTGCTCGTTGGCACCACTCATAGTACCGGAAGGACGAAGCTGAGCAACGAGGCAAAAGAAAAAAACATCAAAGGGAACAAAGAGGAAAAGAAGAAGTAAAGTTACCCTTATTTGCAGATGATATGATATTATACAAAAAATACCTAAAAGTTCCAACAGAAAACACCTAGAAACAATTGACAATTTCAGCAAAATGGCGGGGCACAAAACACACATTTTTGATCATGGACACTTCAATTGATAGTAGCATCAAGGACAATAAAATATCTTGGGGTAAACCTAATAGGAAGCAAAAGACCTCTGGAGTGACAGCTTTAAATCTCTGAAGAGAGACTGATAAAGGTACTAGAAAAAAATGGAAAGAAATACTGTGTTCATGGATTTGTTGAATTAATATTGTGAAAATGGTCAGGCTACCAAAAACAATTTACAGATTCATTGAAATCCCAATCAAAATACTTACAGCATTCTTCACAAAAATAGAAAAAAAAATCCTAAAATTCACATGGAATCAGCAAAGACCCCAAGTAGCCAAAGCAATCGTGAATAAAAAGAATACCGGAGAAATTTCTACTCCAGACTTCAAGATATACTGTAGAGCTATAGGAATAGAAACAGTATGGCACTAGTGCAAAAACAGACACAATGGAGTAAAATAGAACACCAAACAAACATGAGTGCTCATAATGAAAGCCATGTGATACTTGACGAAGAGGACAAATAAATGCACAGTGTAAAAGGCAGCATCTTCAACAAACGGTGCTGGGAAAGTAGGATGTCCACGTGAAGAAGAAAGAAGTTAGGCTCATAGCTATCATCCTGCACAGAGACTAGATTCAAGTGGATCCATACCTCAGTACCAAGTGGATGAAATCTGAAACACTAATACTGCTACGGGAGAATACATGTATATCCTACAACATAAAGATGTGGGGAAGGACTTTTGGAACAGGACTCCATTTGCCAAGAATTGGGGCCAACAATGAACAATTGGAACCTCATGAAACTAAACAGCTTCTGTACTGCTAAGGAGTTTACTTTTCAGAATCATTATCATGTGAATCCCTCATGAATTTACTTTTTAAAACCATCGCCATGTGGGTCCTGTATGTGGAATGGAGAAATACTATCTCTGGGAAGTGTTTTCAGGAACACCATAGCCTCTGATCATCAGAACTCTGTTAAGAGAACCGAGGACTCATAGGTAGTACCTTATTTAGAGCTGATGATCTGTTTTCCAGACAAGTGGATGTGTCCTGCAGATGCATTGCCTCCAAATGCTCCTGGATTTGTCCAATGGAGACTCTGTTGGCTTGACTTAGTCTGGGACTCAGCTTGCTCTTCTTTATGCTCCATGTCACCCAGATTTTTTTTTTGTTCTCATGGGAGGCACTGACATGCCCTTGAAATAATGTGTACTCTTATGTGTTCAGATTTCCCCAGTTTCCATTTCCTAAGCACTAAAGCTTGGTTTTAAACACTGCAGGAAAGTGTTTCATGTACTCAAATCACCCCAGGCATAGGCGATGAGGGAGAGGTAAGCATTCTCACGTACTGGGTCTGTTGACCATACTTGAATTTCAGAGCCTGGCTCCATCCCTTTTCTAGGAGCTCATGGCAACCAGAAACTCTTCTCAGAGAGAAAAAGAGATATATTTAATGTCACTTTTATTCAAAACAGGCTTTGTAGCACGGTGAACTTTTGAGATGCACCACAGACAGGAGAAGGTTTTCAAGCCATAAGAAAATGACAGCAAGTTCACATTGTCTACTCTCATTCTCCTGTAGGGCAGGTTATCTGTCTTTGTCATGGCTAATAGCAATTTCTGCTATCCATGACCACTGGGAGGAAAAAAAATTCACATCTAAAAAATGAACTGAGACAGATTTTTTCTCTATTTGGGAGAAGCTCATGGCAAACTGAAGGAAGCAGAATACTGAAGGTCATGGTCTCCCAGTCTTTACTGCAAGGTTGTCATTTATTTATGATCTTATCATTTAGATTTCAAAATTAGGAGACATTCTTCTGGTGTCTTTAAAAATAAAGACACTTTGAATCTTTGGATAAAAGAAGCTTCTTAAGGTCTTCCTGTTTCCAGTAGCTTGTCAGGCTTCGATAACACTGTCACCCCAGAAAGTGGGGTGGAAATAAATCTGAATTGAGTTTTGAGATTGACAGCATTTAAAGCCAGGTCTGAAAATTAAATATTCCAAACCCAGGATAAACCCAGGACCAAGCTATTAGAGGTCTGGGTTCTTGTCTTGCTTTTGGAATATTGAATCAGGTGAATGGAACATACCCTTTTTTTTCTATTACCCACCTTAATCCCAGCCCATCGATGGCTATTTAAACAGAAACATACATAATAGCATGGCAGCTCCAGAAGATACCAGCTCACGAAACTCAGAGAAAGGCTGAAACTCACCAGAAGGTTGGAAACAACAGCATTAGATGATTCACTTTATCTGTCAAGAATGTGAATGCTCATCTATACCGTCCTCTACTCCGACTCTCCCATAACGCCCAAAGCAGGTTTTTTATGGAAGTTCTTGTTTTTCACTCATTTTTCATTTCTATAATCATATGCCTCAGTGTTAGCCTCAGTGTTACAGGCCTTTTTATCCATCCACCCATCCACCCATCCACCCATCCACCCATCCATCCATCCATCCATCCATCCACCCATCCATCCATCCACCCATCCACCCATCCACCCATCCATCCATCCACCCATCCACCCATCCACCCATCCACCCATCCATCCACCCATCCATCCATCCATCCATCCATCCATCCATCCATCCATCCACCCATCCACCCATCCACCCATCCACCCATCCACCCATCCATCCATCCATCCATCCATCCATCCATCCACCCATCCATCCACCCATCCATCCATCCATCCATCCATCCATCCATCCATCCATCCATCCACCCATCCACCCATCCACCCATCCATCCATCCATCCATCCATCCATCCACCCACCCATCCATCCACCCATCCACCCATCCACCCACCCATCCATCCATCCATCCATCCATCCATCCATCCATCCATCCACCCATCCACCCATCCATCCATCCATCCATCCATCCACCCACCCATCCATCCACCCATCCACCCATCCACCCACCCATCCATCCATCCATCCATCCATCCATCCATCCACCCATCCACCCATCCATCCATCCATCCATCCATCCACCCACCCATCCATCCACCCATCCACCCATCCACCCACCCATCCATCCATCCATCCATCCATCCATCCACCCACCCATCCATCCACCCATCCACCCATCCACCCATCCATCCATCCACCCATCCATCCATCCACCCATCCACCCATCCACCCATCCATCCATCCATCCATCCATCCACCCATCCATCCACCCATCCACCCATCCATCCATCCACCCATCCACCCATCCATCCACCCATCCATCCATCCACCCATCCATCCATCCATCCATCCATCTCCAGTGTCATCTCTGGTTTGTGTAAGTCACTATGTCTCTTGAGTCCTTTCTGTTCCTTCATTGCCACCCGCTCTTCCTATTTCTAGGAAATACTCTCAGTACCCTCTCCCCCTCTTCGATCCTTCAAGCTCCTAATCAGATCTTGTCTTCTAGGACCTGTTTCATAAAGTTTGGGCTTCTATAATTCTTTTGATTTAGTCTTTTATAAAATGTATTCTCTCTCTCCCTCTGTTATGTATCACAAGCCAAGTTTAGAGATAATTCTACACTAAACTTAACATTTCTCATCTTTCCTGTCCATGAGCTACCCTGGGATGATCACTTTTGTCCTTGTGGCCTGTCACCAGGGAAGACCCCCATTCTCAGTGTTCCGTTCTCCCACAGCTGAGCTCCTGAAAATATATGTACAAGACAATGGGCAGCCTTGGGCCATAGAGAGACTCTACGATTTATTTGGATGCTTGCTAGAGGTCACACCGCAAGGCCACTGTCCCCATATCAGCTTTGTCTCAGGAGCTGACTCATGTTTTTCATCTAAATCATAGTGAGTTACCCATTATAAACACCTTGTAAAACTCAAAGGCTTTATGGCTGTTATTAGCTACTGCAGTTGTGATTTACTGGCAATCTCAGGCTGATGTGTGGATGAGTGTACACAGGGCGCCATTTGTCCCATCTACATGAGTCAGAGCAGAAAATAGCTGTGCTCTGGAAAGCAAATGCCCCTTCCAGAGGCCTGTGGCATGTCAGAGTTTGCTCATGTTTTAAATTAGCAGGTCAGAGATTTCCCTCTGTGGGAAGAGTGGGTCTTCAGATCACAGCACCTCCATCTGAGAATCCTTGGTGGTATGCATGTTTGGAGCAGCCAGTTCACTTTTCATGGCTCTAGTAAGGTCTTCCTTATCTGTAGGAGAGAGAAAAACAGAAAACTGAGAGATAAATGTCTAGCATGGCCCTGGTGATACCTGTATGCTTCCCAGTGTTCAGCACCAGGTTTTGCATGGCCCTCTGGTTCACAGTATTCACAATTACCATCTCTCTCCTTCTCCCTCCCTGTCCCACTCCCAAGTATCACCAGCCAATTGCCTGTGAGTTGAATGTGCTCATATAAGGTCAGATAACTATAAATTATGCATTACAGAAGACACTCATTTTATTAGTTTTAGTTGCTCACCTTCTTAATCCCACTAATGGCCTAAGGTGGGACCAATGGCAGCTCATCTCTATGAGGGTTATTTTGCTATTTTGGGTTTGAAAGCAGGACTATGCACAACTTAGAAATTAGGTTTGTAGTTTATTTGAGGGGCAAACAGTAGCTACAGAAACACAACCTGTATGTGCAATATGCAGGTGATAAAAATACATATATGATTCCCAGAGAAACACAACTGTGTTTGCTTGCCTATGTGTGCATATATGCATATATGTCAAATAATACTATTTACTTCTCTTCTGAATTGTTGTACCAGTCTCGGGTCTTAGCCATCATAGGAAGAAAATAAAGATTTATGCCTACTCTCATTGGTGCCTTGCCCATGAACTGAAGGTGGGACAGGCAAGAGGCAGGTAGCTTGTGCATCATCATGACTCAAAGAAAACCTATTCTGGCATTTTCCATTAGGTGTTTATTGCTTACCTAGAATTGATTTGGTAAGGATGTGTTAGGAGGTTACAGGGAACAAAAAATAAATGAGATCAAATTTCTTAGAAATCAGAGAAATGTAAATTGGTATGAGAATAAATGATCACTTTGTGCTTACCAGACTGGAATAATTACAAAAGTGGACCATGGCAAGCATTATAGATGCTTGTGGAGCCCCCATGCTCGACTGGACGAAGCAGCAATTCCAGAGTACAGGCTGGCTTCACTGAGTTGAATTAATATACTCATACCCCCTGACCCAGCAATTCCACTCCGAGATATATAGCCCAATGAAATTCTTACATAGGTCCGTGAGGAGGTGTGTATGAGACTTTTCATTAAATTATTATTTGTAGTACTGGAAAGCTGAAGGCCACCTTGAGTAGAGGGAAGCGCTGGGTGACTGGAGGGTGAAATGTGGTAGATGCCTTGGGATCCAGCACAACAGTCCATAGCGAGGTTCTGGTGGGCACATGGAATCATGGGCTGCATTGTATTGACTATGTTTTCTTTATTTCTGATATTCTGGCACTTGAGATCTTGTTGATTCAGGAAAGGTTGTCCTTCCCAGAGCTAGATAATTCGAGGATATTGCAAATGACTCACCCAGGAGTGTGTCTTTCAAACACCGACTAACCAGTGCAGAAACCATCTAGTTCTAGGAGACATAGTCTTCCATGCCGGTCCCCCTACACCCCAAAGCCGACTGAAATTATTCAGGCTGCTCAACCCCAGGCCTAGTACATTACCTTACATTTTTCATTGATTCCTGCAAAAACTCCAGCAAAGGCTCTGCCCTCCTTCTGCTTCCTTCCCTGCCTCAGTGCATCCCTGGGTGATCCTGGAAAGCATGGCATGCTCAGCTCTTTCCAGACTTACAAGTAATGAGCTTCTCAGTGGCTGTCATTTCCTTCTCCTGATCTGTCGGCTTAGCTATACGTTAACAATAATAAAACCTGTATTTCATAACATGGGTGCAAAAAAAGACCACTTAATTTTAAAATTAAGAAATGAAATGCACAATGCTTTGCTTATCTTAAAACTTGTAGAAATGGTTAGAGAAGTGGCTTCGTGGTTAAAAGCACTTGCTGGTCTTCCAGAGAAGCCTAGTTTGGTTCCCAGCACCCTTCCCTGGGTGCTGACTCCATCTCCGGGGAAGCCGACAGCTCCTCTGGCCTCTGTGGACACTGCTCTTTGTACAGACAAACACACACATAAATAAAAAATTAAAAACTCATAGACAAACCAAAAGCATTCTATTCAAGGGCTCATTTTAATATCAGGGTAGGTCTGAATGTTGGGAAGTAGGAAACAAAGGAGGAAAAGAAATGAATAAATGAAAGAGAAGCCTGGGGTTAGGGAAGATGAATGAAGGTCTTCCTTGGACTTGAAATGCCAAGGCACGACAGCTACCCAACAGGCTAAGTAACACGGTGTTTGATCCAGGGCTTCCTCTGGCTGGCCAGTGCCTTGGCAATACTGAGTGGGCAAGAGCTCAGTGGGAGGCAGAGTGCTTTCAGAGAGCTCACCTCTTTTTGAGTCCGTCTCTTTAGCATTCCCCAAAGGCTAGTCCACAGAGGATTGTTCTGTTTTATTTTGTTGTTTGTTCTTGTGTCTGTGCAACTACATGTGCACATGGAGGCCACCTTCCTTAGTCACTCACTACCTTAAATTTTGAGACAGGTTCTCTCACTGAGTCTGGATCTCAGCTAGACTGCCTGACCAGCAAGCTCCAGGATCTTTCTGTCTCTGTTTCCATCACTAGGATTACAGGTGTGTGCTGCCATGCCTGGCTCTGCATGAGTGCTGACACCCAGATTCAAGTCCCCATGCCTGTACAGCAAGCACTTTGCTTGCTGATCTGTCCCCCTGCCCAGGACTGGCTTTTTGAAATGTTTACCTGCTAGATTCCTCAGGTTAAATAAGGTCAGATGTGGGATGTTCTGTTTGTCTCTGGATGCTGTCTAGGGTACATTGGAAACTTAAGGAAAATTAAAGTTTTGTGGGGAAAGAAGTTGATTGGACCTTATTTCCTAAGCTCACCTGGGTACACAGTACCCTTCCTGCTAACACCTGCTAACCTGAACACTCTAGGAAAGGTTCGGTGCTGTGGTGGACCTTGAGTCGCTTAACGCTGAAGCCATTCTGCCTGATAGAGGACTTGGGTGTGCCGCTAAAGCAGACATGGCGGGCTGGGTGTGGCAAGAACCCTTCTTTAGACATCACCTTCTTCTTTGAATTGAGAAGGCTCAGCTCATTGGGAACCCTATCTTTTGCCCAACCTGCTAAGTGTCAATTGAAGACACTGGATTTGTTTATTTTTTATTACGTTTTATTTATTTATTATTTATGCCATGTGGCTCTTGAGAATTGAATTCAGGTCATCAGGAATTTGATAGAAGGAGCCTTTGAGGAAAGAGTCTTCACCCACTAAGCCATTTCACTGACCGTTTTTTATTTTTGTTTATTTGTATGTGTGTGTGGGTGTGCATGTGTGTGTGTGTACGTGTTGGTTTTATTGGGAGGTGGTCTTTCTCCTTGGTTTTCTGCACTGGCTACTCCAGGGTGGGTGGTTCATGAGCCTCTGGGTGATGCTCATGTCCCCTGCCCCCCATCCCCTGTAGGGGCCTGAGATTACAGATACTTGCCACCACAGGTGGCCTTTTCCCTTGGGTCCTGGGAACTAAACCCAGGTGCTCAGCCATCACAGCAAGAGCTTTTCCCTGCTGAGCCATCTCAAAGGCTAAAAATCATTTTAAAAATCACCATGACCTTTGGCACATCCTTTGACTCTTTCAGTTTGGCTTTCTGAATTTAACCTTGTACATTTAGGGCAAAGATTAGAAACGTATAAACCAGCCTGACCGGAACGTAGTAGCAGCTTAGTAAAACGCTGTCCTTATGAGGATCGAATAATCCTTACATTTTTTATGAAGATCGACAGTGGCTTTCTTCGCTCCTAACTAAACACAATGTGAAGTATCTCTGTCAAGGTCACAGAGCTTATTACTAGCAAGAGCTGGGACTAGAATCTACTTTGCATGGGTCTTGGCTCAATGTCACTTTCCTTACACTGGACCAAGGATCCTTTAGCCTATCTCATGATAAAGGGAACTCATCCAAAGCTGTTTCAGTGGACTGAATGGACTCCTTCACTGCAGCCTTGGAGAGACCCGTGACACAGTTCAGATGCCACAGGGTGCTGCCGGGATTGTTGTATCCATTGTGTTCTGAGTCCTTGTTAATAACCTAGAAAAGGTTGTAAAGAATATGCTAATTAGATCTGTATATTGCCCTAAATGGAGAGGTGTTATAAACCCTACCAATGACAGAGCTGTGACATAAAGGGACCTGGAGCTGTCAGGCATATGGACAGGAAATCGCTAGATGAGAGTCAGCTGCAGTAAATGTCTCCTAATACATCTGGGGACGAGTAATCGGAAACACAGATATTCAATGGGAGGAAGATATTTGGAAAGCAGTAAAGGCTGAAGGGGACCTGGGGGACAGTGGACAACAAATTAGATACGGGTTTTCATTGTGTTAGGCCAACAGAAATTGGTAATGTAATCTCGAGCTGCATTTTCCTCCAGGCCCCTGGAGCAGCTGGGAGGAGAAAGCCTCTCTCACCAGCCAAGATCAAGTCTGCTTGTCCCACTCACTCCCAAAGAATGGCTTTAGTGGTGCTGGAGTGTAAGTGGGGTCACTTATCTGATTCATGGTTCCTATCCCATAGGGGTGGCAGTGTTTTCTGTTCTCTAAACCCTCCTGGGACCCCATGTTCTTAAAGAGAGGTTTGCCTACAGCTACCAAGCAAGGGAATGCAGTAATGGTTGGTTATCTGAGCTGTCTGGGCATGCCCGAAGGAGGATTATCCTTCAGGAATGTTTCTTTGTTCTGTGGGGAAGGCTTGGCTCCTGGTAGTTATTTCCATGAGTCCCAAATATTGACCATCCCTCCTGGCAATCCTGGCTCTCTTCTTCCCATTCTTTCCTTGCTAAGAGTTTCCTAAAGACACCCTGCCTGTCTTTGGGACAAAAGGTACAGGCCAGTGAGAGATCCTGTCTCAAGAACAAAACAGAAGAACAACAGACACTGAAACAGTGTGAATGAACAGAAATAGCATCTGAGGTTCACCACACAAAAAATATGTGAGTGTATGTCTGGGGGTGAGTGTTGTCTTTGACATTTTTGAAACCATATTTTCTTCCCAGGCCCTTTTCTACTTCAGAGTGCTCCTTTGCAGGAGGCTCCTGCCAGGAAGGTAAGGTTTAACTAGGCAACCCTCCAAACTTTTGGAAAGGAGTCTTGCTTTGGCTTACCCATTCCAACTTTCCTTCCAGAGACTGCTTTACCTTTCAGGAAACCCTTCATCGACTTCTTGGGAGTGGCTCTGTTAATGGGACTGGTAAAAATCAAAAGCTATTTGCAAGGCAGAGGAATTTCTGTTTCTTCTACAAATTCTAATGTCTTTCGGTCACAATGGCCCTCTTTGGGTTTCTGTCAGGGCTTACATTTAGAGCTGTTTAGCTTAGGGCCATGGCCACAGGACAGTTACAAACAAGTGACCAAGTTGAAAGCTGCTCCTTGAGCATTTTTGAGCATTTCAGTATCTACTCTGCCTACTGTGTGGCCATGTACCCACGTGTTTGTATGAGAGGAGGAGGGTGAAGTCAGGCCTGTGCCCTTCTAGCCTCCAAGGGCCTGGATAGAAAGGCAGGTCTGTAGAAGAAGTTGTGCTTTCAGTCCTCTTAGGTCATGGATATAAATGGTTGGCAGCTGCCAGCAGAGTGATTTAGGAGTGACATTCCCAGCCAAAGGAAGCCAGGCACATTCTGGAACGGCAGACCACTGTGTACAGGGCATCTTAGTATATTTAGCAAATGAGATTGCAAGGCACAGGGAAAAAAGGCTGAGTGGGAGGAGAGGAAGAACATTCTCTGGCCAGAAACTTGCTGAACTTTGAGGCCAGGGACCGGAGGCTTTGCAGAGGTGGGGAGAGACGTTCCTTGGCTTGTCCTAGACAAATAAATCATGGCCGGGGAGCTCGACCAAAGGCCAATTATGTGGAGTGTTTTCTTGGAAAATCCTCTCCCAGACTATGTAAATCATCCCCAGCACTGGTGTACATTCAGACCTGCCTGGGGGTAGGAGGAGAGGTGGCATGTCAGTGCACCCCAGTGTCAGGTGGAGGAATTACACAAGAGTGGCAGTTCCAGCAAGGGCTCAGGCAGGCGTGGGCCCAGCTGTCTCTTCCAGGGAAGCTGTATAAGCAGATACTTGCTCTCACGTTGGACTTGTAGGCCCAAGGCCAGTGATCAGGATTTACTATGTACTTGCTTTGTGACCTTCAGATCATCTACAGAGAGGTACTGCATTATCTCTGAGGTTCCTTGAGATGCTGGTGTTCTATGTATTATCGCCTTGGTCTCTGGTGGAAAGAGGCTATTGCCTCCTGTACCCTAGGCTGGTGATTGAGTGTCCCAGGAAATAAGGAAATTCCCAGAGGCCTCCAAAGTTCAGTCACTCAGAGTCATATTAGGACTGGGTTTTGGGTCTCTCAGAGTCACTGTAGAAAGAACTGAAGACTTTGGGCCTGCAAAGCAAAGAAGCTACAGGGATTGCCTGCAGATTCAGGTTTGCTATTTGAATGGCTTCATGTGACAAAGGGCACAAGGCCAGAAACCAAACCCGTGGGCTGGAATCCAGAGGTCTCAGGGAGAGATAAGCCAGCAGTCTTTGTGCTATTACTCAATGATGCCAACTTTGATTTCCTCAATTTGAAAATATATCAAGAACTCTTGACCACCAGAACTGAAGCATGGTGCTTCCTAAG
Organism: Cricetomys ansorgei; assembly: GCA_026225945.1. Lineage (NCBI taxonomy): Eukaryota > Metazoa > Chordata > Mammalia > Rodentia > Nesomyidae > Cricetomys > Cricetomys ansorgei. Next base: position 5,796,541 of record JAMJFZ010000770.1, on the reverse strand, counting down.
CCTGGTAGAGAAAGGACTAATCCCTCACTGGTGAACTGTAACTGTAGCAGAGCCTGGGTGTCAGCAGAATCATGGTGCAAGGGACAAGACTTCCTGTTTTCCCATTTCCTCCTCCATCTTCTGTTTCTGAACAGGAGATGGTAGCTGTAGGAACCAAAGCAAGGAATATTCTCTCCCTAAAGGAGTTTTCTGTTCTTTGCAGAGCTCTGTGCCTTGAATTAGGGAGGGACTCTATTAGAATTTGTCTGCTCTTTGAAAGAACCATATCTTGAGATTTGATGGTAGGATTTTAACAACAGTAAGGCCCCAAGGGAAAATAGTAGTAGTTAGAAACTGAATCATAATATCTGGGTAGGAAGCCAGGCACTGGAAGGCTCAGATCCTAAAAAAGGCGGGGAGGTATGTCTGGTAAGCATACACCATATTTCTTAATTATTTTGTAAATGGCCGGTCAGTCAGTGCCTTGTGGATCTCTTGCTGGTGAGCTTATATAAACGTTTCCAGAATGTGCTGGTCGTTTCAAAGTCAATAAAATAATTCTCCCATCATCTTAACATACACTCCTTCACCTAGGGACCAAGAGTCTCTGTTTATTTACATACTCTAGGACCTGATGCTCAGGTATTTTGCCTTTGTGAGTCTGTTGATTCTGGTAGGATCCATTCCCTGTCTTAGTCTGTTGGCTCTGGTGGGATCCATTCTCCATCTTTAGTTCTCTTTCTAGCCAATAGTCTGTCTGATTCTTCTTAGTGAAAGTGAAGAGAACAGCAATTCTCCTACCCCTATGATTGATTCAAAATATATAAAATGTCTAGTGTTTATTCCTCAGATAGCATTGAGCAAGACACAGAGATAGGAGGTGAATACACACTTCCTGGGTCATGCTTTATGCAGGATTCTAGGGAATTCTATGAGATACAGTGGGTGCTGTGCACTGACATTCAGAGAGTCACATTTGTCTACACCCTATTACAAGTGGAATTACTAAAACTGAGTGTTTTAAGACTACCCATGTCCCCATATCTGCTGAGGGGCAAAGCTAGGATCTAAACCCAGGTCTGCCTGACTTCACAGACTGCATTCCTTCTACTGTGTTATTTACTTGACCAAACATGGGAATGGGACAAGGAAACAAAATAGAAGAAGAAGGTGGAGAAGAGGTGCTGAATATAGTGATCAGTTGGTAAAATGCTTGCTTTGCAAGCATTAGAAAACAAGGTCAATCCTTAGAATTTGTGTGATGGGCATGGTGGTGTGTGCCTGTAATCCAGGCTCTGGGGCATGTAGGGTTGTCAGCCTAGCCTACTTGGTGAGTTCCAGGCCAGTGAATAACTCCGTATCAAATAAATAGATGAAATAAAAAGCAAAGGTACAGACAGTACAAGAGGAAGATACCTGAGATTACCCTCTGGTCTCTACATTCGCTTGCGAACCCACATACATATGAAGATACACACGGAGAGAAAAAGCTGGAGACACTGAATATGTTTGTGAAAAAATTAGAAAATTTTAGACATTGTAGTAAAACAAGCAGGAAGATCAAGTACGGAGTTTCCTAGACTCCTGGAAGCCTTAGCAGCCTTGCCTTTGGGGTGTCAGAGCTGTGAACACACAGAGTCAGTTGTGGCTTTGGTCCCAAACACGGGATGGTGGAGCTAACACAAGGTTCCTGTCCACTCACCCATGTCTGTTATGTTTGGAAGCAACAGTTCCACATGAACCCATTAGCTCAGCAATCTCAGACACAGCCTGTTCTTTCCCAACCGCTGGATGTGGGCTCTCCACTCTTTGAGCCGATTGGCATTGTGTCTGTGCAAACCACGGTTGCCTGTCTCCCCATCTTTCATCACCTCAATGAGGGCAGTTAATGTTTAAGAGTAGAGAATGGGGAATGCAGTGATGGATAAATTATAAGTTTGGGGATATGAAAAGTCAAATTGTGTAAATATGTATTTTAAACCACGAGCAGAATGTTAATGCGTCTCTCCCATTAACTCCCTAACTGAAATTACAGAGTGTAATGTGAACCAATGCTTACGGCTTGGTTATGATGTTTTCAGATTTAGAACAACAAATGATAAATGTCCTCCCTTCAGACAAAGAAGTAATTGACACAGTCTTTCAATGTAGTCTCTGATGGTGTTGGTAACAAAAAATAAACTGGACACTCAGGGAAGACTGAGGTCATGAGATTCCTGGGGGTCTAAGCTCATCTGGATATTGGGGAATATCAGAGGACTTGTGGTCATTCTTCCAGGCAGTGAGGACCCAGGCAAGGTGGGAACCCAGACATGGTGGCCTGGCATGCTTTACTGGTTGAGAGAGTGCGTATGTTTTAAGCAGTAACACCGTGTTGCTTGGCTTCATGGACAGCTAAGAGAAGCAGGTCTCTCTTTGGATAGGTTTGGTGTGGGGTGGAATGGTTTATTTAGCAGGCCGTATCATTGTGATGTGGTTAAGGTAGCAGAATAACACAAGCAAAAGGATGTGGAGAAATTGAAACCCCTGTGCACTATTAGTTGGGATGTCAAATGCTGCAGAAGTTAAACAAAAATTTAAAATAGGGTTACTATATGAGACAGAGATTCCACTTCTGGATATATCAAATAAGCAAAAACAGGGAAGAAAAGGAAATTTCCATGCACCCATATTCACAGCCACATTTCCACCCTCGTGGAAAGGGGCCACCAATCCAGTGTTTGTTGACAGACGAGAAGATGACTAAAGTGAGGTGTAGACACACCTTGGAAAATCATTCTGTCTTTGAAGAAAAGGCATTTTGACACAAGCTTCAGGATGGGTAAGCCCTGACGACGTGCCATGAGCAACCAGTCACAGGATGACCGATGCGCTCTCAGTCCGCTTTCAAGAGGGACCTACAACAGTCAAAATCATAGAGACAAAAAGTATAACGGTGGCTTCAAGGGAGAGGGAGAGCAGGGACTGAGGATTCGTTTCACAGGTAGAGCATTATAATTTCACAAGAAGAGGATTCTGGGGTCATGGCATAACAGTGTAAATGCACTTGACACTACTGAATTACAGAATTACAATGATGGCCAAGATGGTAAATTTTGTGTTTATTTTGCTATAATTAAAATTTTAGAAAAGAGCAAGGCAGGAAAAAAGGAGGTTAAGAACCATGGCCTTGGGTGGGATGGTGATCTGCAATTGCATTCTGTCATGACCACTTACAAGCTAAGGAGCATGGGTAATCAACGTATACTAATCCCCAAGCCTTCAGGGAGTGATGATTATTGTACTTCTTTCTCAGGGGTGGGATGTGAGGATTAAACGGAATTGTGTGTGGTGAACATTCATTTCCCACCTGGTAGATAGCAATGGCCTGAAGTATATATTATCTGGCACTATTCCACTTCATACCATCAATACCTAGGAGGCTGCCCCTTGGTTGGTGTAGTCTCCGAAGGATGGAGTCCATGTCAGAGGCCTTCTGTAGCTCTGCTCACCTTCTCTTGTATGTCCACATCTTTCTTACCAAGCAATGCCAAGCCTCATGCCCCGTCCCTGTCAGGAAACCCACTGTTACTCACAATCAGTTGGTCACTGGACAAATCCAGCATCTGCCCCTCTCTCTTTCTCTCTCTCTCTCTCTGCCTCTCTCTCTCTCTCTCTCAGAAGCCTTTTCTAAGCCTTCAATGTGGAAGACAGTGCGGAAGGAAGCAAAGACTCGTTCTCACTCTAAGTAGGTGATAGTCTAGCTGCTGTCCACATCATTTCTTCCAGATATGTCTTTGTAATTGGTTTTGCACCTGTCTGTGTATGAAGACCCACCCTTTCCCAATAACGGTGTCAGTTTTTGATAGTTGGCATTGCATGTGTCAGCCGCTAGCCTTTTGGCCGTTTCACTCTGTGGGTCAACCCAAAGACACCAAACACTAGCCACGTGTCGGTGTCTGTGGTAGCACATGAGCAACAACGGAACGAGCGAAGTAACTTACGTTGGCTGAACATGCCTTCTAAACATGCGTGTCTACTTGGAACCTCAGAATATGACCTTAATTGGGATAAGGGTTTTTCCAAGTGTAACTGCGTTGAGGAACAAAGGAGGAGGCCATCTTGAATGAAACAAGCTCCAAATCCAGCATCTTGTTAAGAGAAAGGAGAAATGTTTGGAGCGCTTTGTGAACTCAGTGACTAGAGTCATTCCACTATCAAAAAGAAGACTCGGGACCTCTAGAAACAGACCTCTAGAGGCAAGGTACGATTACTGGCTCTTCAGAGAGATGATGCCCATGTACACAGCTGATTCCAGAACTCTGTGCCCACCTTATACTGTTCCATGGAAGAACTATACTGTGTACACATATTACACATGCATACACAATCTTTGCCTGTAGTTAAGTTTTGCAGAGACTTCTTTTGTTGACACACGGTCTGATGCACCTCAAGCTGGCTGAGAACTTACTAGTTAGCAGAAGGTGAACTTGAACTTATGGTTGTACTCCTGGGATTACAGGCTTGCACCGTCAAGCCTAATTTATGGCATGATGAGGATCAAACCCATAGTTTTAATGCTTTTGGGTATGACCTTAGATCCTAGATCCTATTTCTCTTTGTTCATGAAGATCCACTTCTTTGACTGCAGCCCTACAGTTTGGCAAGTTCCCCTGCATGCATTTTGCTGAAGGAACCTAGAGAAGATGGGGTGTCCTAGAAATGAGGACTTTGACATTATTTGAGTGTTGTGACTGAGTCGTAATTTATGGACATGAGAGACGGAATTGCCCATGATTGCTACTCTCTTTGGATCCAACACCAATGATTATATCCCGATGTCCCTTCTTTGCTATAAACCACCCCTTCCGATTTTCTTTGTCCTCAAACTTTACCTCTCACTGGCTGCTGACACATCCTTGGCCTGCCTAGACCCAGAGACAAGAAATCCTAGGACATTTCAGGAGCGTGATGTTGGCATTTCTGGGGCCTGTGGCTCAGGTTGACTCTGTGCAGGCTGCCAAGGGTCACTTATCCCTGAAGGTTAAAGGGTGATGTTGGTCAATGTTTAGCTTATGTTCACTTCAATAATTTTCCTGGTTAATGAATCATGGGACAAATTTGTTCAAGGCTCTCACACCCTACAGGTAAACTGGGGTGGTTAGAACTAGTAATCCCCAAATTGCTATTGAGTTTATATAGCTATGCAGCATGCAGCCTGCTTAACCCAGCTTTCTGGCTCTTAGTTCCTAATGGCCAATGTTAATGAGTCAGATAAAGGCTCTGACATGTAAAGATTCACCTTTTTCTTCATCTTAAGGGGCCCCATGTCCAATCTTTGCCTCTCTTCCCATAGCCCTGCCATTCCCAAACGGTGTGCCGAGGCGCCCAAGGAAGACATGGGAGATGCTAAATAGTTGAAGGCTACACAGCAGCATGCAAATTTTGAGAGGTGCTGACAGCACTAGATCATGCAATTACGTGTCTTGGCAAAGGTTTCTGTTTGTTGGTGGTGGTGGCGGTTGGTAGTTTTGGGACAAACAGCAAGGATACTATGAAGTCCACATGGTACAGGAAGTGCAGGTGTTACTGCCTGTCATGAAGGAGGGGACAGACTGGGATGTTACCCCGAGCCCATAAGTGTACAAGTCTGCTTAGCAGGAGGTAAGCCAGGAGGAATTAAATGAAAAGGGGTCCTTCCAAGTTATGCTGCTTATTTTGTGTCAAATGGCCATTAAGTTGTTATGACACAATTACTCTTTCATTTGTTCCATCCAGTGAAATTATTGGGAATTTTGGCCCCTCTCCTCTCTGTGAACACTTAGATTCCTCAGCACCTTGACCTGAGAAGGTTGGTGAGCCTTTGCTCTATTAGTCCTCCAGTCAGCAGACTGACTCTCCCTTCCAGACAAACTCAGGCTAGCCCCTGTGCATTCTGTTGGAGACAATGCAAATACTATCACCTCTTTCTCTCACTGGATGAGGTTTCATTGATTCTTTTTAAGTTTTTAAAATTTTATTTATTCTTCTCTTGTGCAATACATCTCGATCTGTTTCTTCTCTCTCCATTCCACCCAGCCCTCTTCCCCTTTCCCGATTCCTTTTCCCCTCTACTTCCCTTTAGAAGGGAACAGGCCTCCCAAAGATATCAGCCACAGCAAGATGCAATAAGGCTAGGCACCAACTCTCACGTCAAGGCTGGATGTAGCGATCCAGGAGGAAGGAAAGGGTCCCGAGTGTAGGCAAGTGGATCAGAAGCAGACCCACTCCTACCGCTAGGAGGCCCATAAAAACACTCAGCTATCAACCATCACATAGATTCATGGACCTAGTGTAGGTGCTTGCAAGCTCTGTGACTGCTGCCTCAGTTTCCATCCTCTTGATGACCTTGACCCTCTGGCTCATACTATCTTTTCTCTTCCTCATCCATGGGGTTCCATCAAGCTCCTCAGGAAGGGATCTCATGGAGGTCTCCAGTTTGGACTCTCTCTCCACCTAATTTTTGGCTGTGGGGCTCTGCATCTGCTCCAGTCACCTGCTGGCAGGACCCTCTCCGATGATGATTGGACTAGGCACCAATCTATGAGTATCATTAGGAATCATTTCAGTGATTCTTTCCCTAGTCGTGTTCGGATGTACCCTAGGTCTCAGGGCTATCCAGCCTCCATTTCCTGGCCATTCAGGCAGTGTCAGGCTTGGGCTACCTCTTATGGCATTGGTTGTCCACCCCCCGTAGTTATGTATCACCATTGCCCCAAAACATCTTGCAGGAAGGACAGCGTGTAGGCCCAAGGTTTTGTGTCTGGGTTGGTGACCCAGTCTCACCACTGGGTGAGACTTGCCTGGTTACTGAAGATGGCTGGGTCAGGCTCTGTGTCCTTTATTACTAGGAGGCCTCACTGTGGTCACCCTTATGCATTGCTGGGCATTTCCATTGCACTAGGTTTCCACATCTCCTCAGAAATGCCCTAATTCCTGTTCTTTCTCCCCATACTTTCTCCCTCCCCCTTCAACTGATCCTCCTGTTCCCATCCCCTCATGACCCCCTGTTCTGTGTTCCCTTTCCAGGGAGATCCATGCACCCCTCCCCCCTTGTTACCTAGCCTCTCTGGGTCTGTAGATTATAGCATGCTTATTTTTTACTTAATAGCTAACATCCACCTAGAAGTGAACATATACAATGTTTATCTTTCTGGGTCTTGGATTGCCTCACTCAAAATGATTTTTTTCCTAGTTCCATCCATTTGCCTGAAATTTTCATGGTGTCACTTTTTTAAAACATATTTTTAAAGTATTTAAAATACTTCATTGTGTATCTGTACCACGTTTTCTTAATCCATTCTTTGGTTGATGGACAACTAGGTTGTTTCCAGTTCGGGGCTATTATAAATAAAGCCATCAGGAACATGGTTGAGCAAGTGTCCTTTTGGTAGGATGGAGTGTCCTTTGGCTATATGCCCAAGAGTGGAATAGCTGGGTCCTGAGGTAGATCGATTCCCAGTTTTCTGAGGAATCACCGTATTGATTTCCATAATGGCTGTATAAGTTTGTGCTCCCACCAGCAATGGAGGAGTGTTCCTCTTGCCTCACATCCTTGCCAGCATGAGCTGTCATTTCTGTTATTGATCTTAGTCATCTGAAAGATATAAGATAGAATCTCAAAATAGTTTTGATTTGCATTTCTCTGGTAACTAAGAATGCTGAATATTTCTTTGAGTGTTTCTTGGCCATTTCAGATTCCTCTATTGGGGATTCTCTGTTTAGATCTGTACCCCAATTTTTAATTGGGTTATTTGTTTTGTTGGTGTCTAATTTCTTCAGTTCTTTATATATTTTGGATATTAGCCCTCTATCAGATTTACAGTTGGTGAAAATCTTTTCCCAGTCTGTAGGCTGCCATTTGTCTTATTGACAGTCTCGTCTGTCTTACAGAAGCTTTTCAGTTTCATGAAGTCCCATTTATTAATCGTTGATCTTAGTGCCTGGGCTACTAGTGTTCTGTTCAGGAAGCTGTCTCCCGTGCCAATGAGTTCCAGGCTATTCCCCACTTTCTCTTCTAAGAGGTTCAGTGTCTCTGGTTTTATGTTGAGGTCTTTGATCCACCTGGACTTGAGTTTTGTGCAGGGTGATGAATATGGATCTATTTGCATTCTTCTACATCAGGCATCCAATTAGACCAGCACCATTTGTTAAAGATGCTTTCTTTATTCCATCGTGTATTTCTTGCTTGTTTATCAAAGATCAGGTGTTCATAGGTGTATTGATTTATGTCTGGTTTTCAATTCAGTTTCATTGATCAGCATGTCTGTTTCTATGCCAAAACCAGGTGGGTTTTATTACTCTGGCTCTGTAATACTTCTTGAAACAAGGGATGGTGATACCTCTGGAAGTTCTTTCTATGTTCAGGATTGTTTAGGCTACACTGGGTTTTATTTTTTCATATGAAATTGAGTATTATCCTTTCAAGGTCTGTAAAGAATTGTGTTAGAATTTTGATGGAGATTGCATTGTGTCTATAGATTGCTTTTGGTAAGATGGCCATTCCTACTGATCCAGGAGCATGGGAGATCTTTCCATCTTCTGACATCTTCAATTTCTTTCTTCAAAGACTTGAAGATTTTATTATACAAGTCTTTCACTTGCTTGATTGGAGTCACCCCAAGATACTTTATATTTGTGGCTATTACGAAAGGTGTTTTAATCCTTTCCATCCATCTAGGTCTCTGTTATTCCCTGCTTTTTCATGACCGTAGGAGCCTCACCCCTCCCATCCCCACTCACTCTGGGCCACATCCTTGCCACCTGGCCTCTCTTCGTCTTTCCATGTTACATTTCTGACCCCCACACTCAGGGTCATTGGTACCTCTAACGAGCACCCAGGTGTTTACCTGCATTGTCACCACTGTGGTCACAGGGGTAGGGGGACTTACGTTCGTCACCTGATTCTTTTGTTCGTGCTGGGCCGTGCTCTGATGCCATCCCTCCATCATTTCCAGAATGGCATGGACAGCGATTGTTCACCTGTAACTTCCTAGTCCTATAGAGCCATTTGGGGCCCTTTGCTCCCTCCTTGCGTTATATCCCCAAGCTCTCATAGGCCTTTGAGGCCAAAGTATACATCCATCAGCTGTTTTTGCGCTCTCTGTAGTAGCTGTTACCTCAGAGGAATGAAGCAGACGTATGTTAGAGATAAGTAGTCCCTTATAGGACACGTAGTCTAGGATTTGGTCCCCTGGGAACTCTACTGATGTGGCAGGACCTGTAGATACCTGATTGTAGGCATGGTGTCAGTTTGTAGTCTAGGCTGCCCTGGAATTCACTGTGGAAACCAGCTTGGAACTTACAGTGAACCACTTGTGTGAGCCTTCAAGAACAGGACTTTGGTGAGCTTGTCTCTGAGATGAAAGAGGAGATGAATATTTCTCTTTATTTATAAAACAGAGACCCTGTCTCCAAACGTGTATTTAATAGCTAAATTAAAAAATAAGTAAAAAGAGAAGGAAACTTAAATATAATAAATATTTATAAATATTTATTTATTTATTTATTTAAATATTTATTTATAAATATTTATAAATATTTAAATATAATAAAACTACCTGAGAAAAGTAACTCACATTTTAATATACCAAACTACTATAATTATATATATCTGAAAGATATATTTATGAAATAAGATAGGATTCTGTTTTACATATTACTTTTTAATACCCTCTTGTGGCTCAGGAACACTGCCGAGGAAATAAATGAATTGAATAAAAATTCCATATTTTATACTATACATTATGTGAGTGTTCGTCATTGCTTACTTTTAATTTTGAAAATACACATTACATCATCATTCCAGGAAATTGACTGTGTCAGTACCGCTCAGAGTTGTGCATGGTCTGGTGCCAGTCTGAAGATGAATATAGGTCGTGGAGATAAGTTCAGGAATCATGAGTAAGCATTTAAACATTTTCAAATAAATACAGCACTCCCATACCTACCAGCTCGTTTTAGAAGCTCTTTGTAATATAAAAATATTACATGCCAGTGTTAAAATCATTCTGTGGTTTTACACCCAGCAGGCTTCTACCCACTCCCGAAGTCTTACCCATACCTGGGAGGACAGATCCTTCCACTGGCTTGTTACCTAGATGATTTTTCTAGGACAGTACCAAGGATAAAAGTAGACATGATTTATCAAAGTCAATTTGAGGACTAATTTACATATGATGTGGAATGACAATGGCCCTACAGGCACATATTTCAATATTTAGTCTCCAGCTGGTGGGAATGTTTGGGAAGAACTGGGAGGTATGGCCTTGTTGCAAGGAAGTGCCATTGGGAATGGGCTTTGAGGTTTCTTAAGACTCACACAATTACCGTCTCCCCCCTGCCTTGTACTTGTGGGGCAAGATGTAACTCACTGTTCCTACTGCCATGCCTTAGTCCCTCCAGCATGGACTCTATAAGCCCCAAATTAAATGCCTTATTTCGTAAGCTGCTTTAGTCATGGTGTTTTGTCACAGCAATAAGACATACAGTAAATATTTACACATTGGTAAACAATTTCTATCATTATATATTAATAAGAAATTTGCACAATAAATCACCCTTTTCAGCATACAGTTCCATGAGCCTGGACAAACTTGTAAGACATGCTGATTACCATAGCAATCAGGATAAGGAACTACTGTTATCCCCACAAACAAGCTCCTGTCCCTCTAGTCAGCTACCCTCACCATCCTCCTGTTCTTAGCAATGCTGATCCAGTCTTTGTCTCTCTGATACTGTTTAGAGCTGGCTTTTCTCCTGTCGCCATGCAGGTGGCATTTGTTGCTGAATGTATCCATGGCAAGTTCCTTTTATGTTTTTGCTTGTTCAACACTGAAAGCGTATTTACTTTTGTTTTAGTAACAAAATTTCCACCATCAAAACAAATGCTTTCATTTTATGATTAATCTGTGTGTCCATTTGTAAGGTGAGGGCACTCTGGGTTGTTTGTAGATTTCTGTAACTTGAATAAATTGCTGTATTGGTTGTGTAGAGTCTTTGAGGGTGCATGAAATTTGTGTGCCAACATGTTTATATGTCTTTGGGGTAATTACCTGGAAGTAGGATTCAGTCCCATTATAAGTGCGTGCTTAATGGCACGAGAAGTTGACAAAGTGCTTCAAAGGTGGCTGGCTGTACCATTTGTCGTCGCTTCCAGCAAAATATGAAGATTCGAATCAGTTTACCAGTTTTATATAACCAGCAATGTGTTACTGGTTTTTATTTTTTATTTTCATTTTTGACATTCTGATAGGTTTGTTGGTAGTGTCTCATTGTGGAATCTGTATTTCCTTAATGCCTCATGATATCAAACACCCTTTCAAGTGCTCATTTGCAATTCACAGTCTCCTTTGGTGAAAATATGCTCAAGTCCTGCGCCAATTTCAAAAATTGAATTGCTTGATTTCCTTATATCGCATTTGAGATATCATTATGTAACCTAGGTATAAGTCAGTTCTCCATACTTGCTTTTAAAATATTTCAGCTCGGTCTATGACATACCTTTTAATGTTTATGTGTTATGTGTTACAGTGTCCTTTAAAGAACAAACATTTGGATTCTTAAAAAAGTTCAATTTATAATTCTTTTCTCCTGTATATCAACTTTTATTATTTTATCTAAGAAATCTTGGTTAACACATGAGCACCAAAGTTTGATCTCTTGCGTTTTTGTTTTTTTTGGGTTTTGTTTTGTTTTGTTTTGTCTACTTTTAATCCTCCCCTTCCATTTCATTATTCTGGGCTTTATATTTTAAGTTCATGCTCCATTTTGAGTTCTTACTTGTATACGGTACATAGTATACATATATACTTGTATGTAGGTCAATCTGTAAGTAATATGGGACTATTATCTTCCCTTGCATATCAGGTTATTTAGTTTCACTAGTTTAAGAGTTACTCCTTCTCCATATGCTTTCACACGTTACGAACCACCAGTTGACTGTATGTGTATGGTATCTATCTCTGGACTCTCTGTCCTGCAGTGTGGAGTGGATCGCTCACCAGTAGCTCATCGCTTAACTGCCGTGGCATGTGAACTTGGAAGGAAATGTCCTCTGATTCCGCTGTTGCCAAAGTTGTTTGCGCAGTTCCCGTGTTTTCTCTATAAATTTTCTTATCAGCTTGTTGACTTCTGCACATTTTTGATGAAATTTTAACTAGGATTATATTGAGTGTGTAGCATATTAGGAAAGAATTAACATCTATACAATTCTGAATCCACGGAATAAGTACTCTTCTCTACTCATTTAAGCCATTTAAAAATTCACTCATCCACATTTTATAGTTTGTATCACTCAAATCTTGCTCAAACTCTGTTGGCTTTATCTATAAGTATTTTATGTGTTTTATAGCATAGCAAGTGGCGCCAGTTTTTAAAATTTGTTTCATGATTATGCATTGTTAGTTTATATGAGTACAATTGTTTCTGGTGACTTTGTCAAACGCGCTTATTTCTAGGAGTGCTCTTGTAATTCGAGATTCGTTTTTAAACATAATCACATTAGTTGCAGAAATAGTTTTATTCTCTGCATTCCACCTGTATGTTGTTTATTTCATTTCAGTGTCTTATTCTACAGTTTAGAACTATGACACTTAGGTGCCACTATTTCACAGGACAGTGTAGGAGTTAAACAAGAGAAACGTCTTTTTTCTCGTTTGCCGTCTTTAAAGGGAAATGGTGTGGTACAACTAAGTAGGAAGCTGGCTATAGACTTAGGTTTCTTGAGAGTCTTCTATTCACTTCCTACCCATATCAATACCCCATCTCCGTAAACATACCTTTCCCATTTTCAAGTTATTTTTGTTGTGGGTCATTGAGTTTAGGGAGCACTGTTTGTGTAACAGTGTGTTTGGAACTACCAATTGAGCTGGCGCCTTACCAAATGGCAAGCAAGTGAAGACAGCAACTCCCCCTTTCCCAGATATATCAGGAGTCAATAGTTCAGCAGGGAGCTATAGGACCCTATTATCCCTTTCCCAATTCATGACTGGCTATTGATGGGACTAGTCTTAAGCAGGCCCAGTTCAGGTAGCCAAAGCTGCAAAGAATTCAGGAGTAAAATGGTTTGTCATATCTAAAACATGGCATCTCACAGTCTTTCTCTTTACCTATGGCTCTTACATTGTGTGTGTGCACGCAAGAGCGTTTCTCTTCCTTCTATGTTTCTGGGCCATAGAAAGGGCAGTATAAATGTCTTATTTAGGACTGAACATTCACACACCATTGTTCCAAGCACCTGGAGTAGCCATGAATCTCTGCATCTACCACTATTCACTATAAAGAGAGATTTCTTTGATTAAAGCTGAGATAAATACTTAGAAAGCAATTTGATGCTTTGTCAACTTAGCTAAACAATGTTAATAAGTTCCCCCTAGGGCCCTTGATTTCCCCAGCTCCCTGATTTTGGCTGGGCTTAACGTATCAGGCATAGATTCCCTTGTTGTGGAAGTTTATTTGCAGTTGTGTTTAAAATAATTGCTTTATACACTGTTGGGTTGAGAGATTGCCTAGGTTTTGGTGTTTTATATTGTCTGAAGGTGTTGGATTTATGTGGGGGAATGTTTGATTGCTGGTGGTCTGCATACACTATCAGTAGAACACCTGAGGAGTTCTGAATCAATAAAAATAGCTGAGCTTAGACGCTCTGGGTTCCACTGTCCATTATGGCACTGGCCAGGATGGGGGTTCCCTTTGCTGAGGTTTGGAAGAGTTTGCACCAATGACTATGCCTCCTTGTGGTCCTTGGTGAGCTGCCACAGTAGCATAACTACTACAAATGGCAACCAATATGGGGCATGACATCATGCCAGCTAACCCAACATGGAGACAAGGAAGATCAAAAAAGAAATTCCAGACCTTGCAGAGTGTGTTTTGTTTTGTTTTCTGAAAACCTGTCTAGATACTGGGGAGGTGAGGTGGCCCTGACAAGACACGTCTGCTATAGTGATGAGAACTCTATCCCATGAGGGATCTTGTACTGCAGACAAGGTTGCCAGTTGTTTTTCCTGAAAACCAGATTCTATCTTAAAATCTGGAAAGTGTTTCCTCATGTGCAGCGCATAGAAGCTGTCTTCCAGAACTGGCCAAGGTTGTATCTCATGCTGGTAGCCAAACCTAGTACTGTAAGAGTCACCCAGGTACTGCTGGTTTTGAAGGCATGAAGAGGTCATGGAGCGCAACTGAGGCTTGGCACTTTGAGAGGCCAGAAGAGGCCATTGGTGAAGGTGCAGCCTCATTAGAAGTTGAAGGTCCAGATTGAAGGGATCATGAAGAGAAGTTGAAGCTTGGTACCATGAAGAGAGCCCAGGAGAGGCTATTGGTGAAAATGTAGCCCAGTTGCAGGAAAGGACCCCAGCAGTTTTTGAGATACCAGTACCATGGGACTATCACCAAGACAGCAGCAGCAATGGAGTGGAGCCAGCCAGAGGTTGGAGGACAAGTTGTGTGTGCTGCAGAGGGCAGAGCCCAAGAAGTGACCCAGGCCTTTTGGAGGAGACCAGAAGATTGTGAGTAGACTCCAGATAATGGGACACTGATAATATTTTTCTGCTGTCCACAGACATTGTGTAAAGCTTGACAGATGTTTGGCTTCATTTGGTCTTGTGCATTTCAACCCTTGTGATTGTTCTTCTTGTAAATAATTTTGCTGGTGTAGTGTTAAGTAATTTTTTTTGATTGGCTCATACAGACAAGGGTAATTGTTGTAGGAGTTTATTTTTTGTTATGTAGAAAATAATTGTTTTGTACACTGTTGGATGAGGGTCTGCCTAGATCTTGCCATTTTGTATTGTTTGCAGGTGATGGATTTATGTGGAGGATGTTTGAATTGCACATGATCTGCACATAGTATCAGAAGAACACCTGAGGACTTATGGATCAATAAAAACACCTGAGCTCTGATGCTCGGAGTTTCAGTGTTCAGTATGGCACTGGCCAGAATGGTGGTTCCCTCTGCTAAGGTCTGGCAGGACTTGCACATACGAAGTTGCCTCCATATTTCTCTTGGTGAGCTGCCACAGCAACACACTACAACATTCCCTTCTGCTTTGTGGGCCTCAGATCCAATCAGAGCTATTGCTTACCCCAGCACAGTCATACCGCTACTGCACATGCTGGCTTATCTTGCCTGACAGATTGGTACTGCAGTTAACAGAGTTCACAGCTGGTCAAGATCATCAAGACCCCCCACCCCCAGCAGCCTGAATTGCACCTTCTATTCAATTCTCTTACTTTTCCATGTCTCTTATAAAATCTTACCCTCCTCAATGAGTGTGACCCACTGGGATTCAAGCTGCAAACTTTACCCACTGTAAATCACACCAGCGATCAAGGGTCTTGTTCATATTCTACATATCCTGTTTTTTCTTCAGAACTTACCACTTTTTAGGAAACTATATTTAACTTATTTATTATGCTTAATATTTCTTCTTTGTCATCAGCTATGATTCACTGAAAGATTTATAAAGGCAGGGTTTGTGCTACATTTTTTACACTAATATATCTCACACGCCCAGAACAAATTCAAGTTCATTGGCAAATGACTGTATTAGTGTAAATAGCATCCCCTCCCAAAAATATGTCTACCTGGAACAAACGAATGTTATTCTACTTCTCAAAAGTCTTTACACATATCATAAAGTTATGGAATTCAAAATGAAATCTTCCTAGGGCCCAGTGTGGGCCCTAAATTCCATAACAAATCCATAGAAGCAAAGAAGGGGAGCCCCAAGACAGACGGCCACACTCCTGACTTCAGGTCTTCGGTCTCTGGAACTGCAAGAGAGCACCTCTCTGCTGTTTGAAGCAGCCAGGTTTGTGGGAATCAATTCAGTGTCCAGCAGTTGCGTGCGGGATGGGGACACAGGCCTCTCATGCTGGTGCAGCTTCCGTTTGGAATCATTCTGCTTTTACCAGCACCTTACCAGCACCTGTGAGCAAACAAGAGCAAGTCCGTAAGATGTGTACTGATTGTGCGTTGGTACTCTCTGGCAGGAGAACTTGAGCGCCCGGATGTTTCCATCTGTACCACTTAAAAGCCCAAGGTCTTGCTTATCTTACAAATAATCGCCTTTTCTGCCGCCTGTCAAAGGCAACTGGAGAGTGGATTTCTCAATGATTTGATCCTCAGGCAGTGGGTGGAAACCCCTACTGGACTCTGACCATAAAACATGCCAGTGTCATTTCCGCATTTCCAGCCACATCCCTCCTGCTGCACTTAAGCTAATTCTCAGTTATTGTGTCTGTAGAGCAGCCAGTCACAAGCTTCCATGCGACTGCCCTTCCTGTGCTTGACAAGGGTTATTTAGCCTCCCTCAGGCCCACTCGTGGGGCGTGCTGGGCTCCTGGTGCAGCGTGGTACTAACTATCCTTTCCTTGTAGGAGGTGAAGGTAAATCAAATTGAAAACACCCTTCCTGGGTAGTGCATCTTCCAAATGTCCTCAGGTTTCTCTTACATCTTCTGGAGACTGCCAGATTCTCTGCGGGACAAGAGGAAGCTGGAGCCGCTTCTCGCTAGCGACAGAAGGTGCCATTAACAGAAATACATCATCTCCCAGTGGTGTTAGCAATCTCAGAGTCCTGATCATGTCCATTCTTCTGCCAGGAGAGAGGAGAGAGTCCTCAGAGGCAGGGGCTGCTGGTAACAGAGTGTCCATCATTCTAAAATATGACCCTGGAGTCCCAGAGCAGCCATTTCTGTCCGGATGCAGCGAGGGCTTCAGACGGCTTGTTTCAGGCATTGATCTTTTGAAAGTGTCTCTCAGCTTCCTGGCTTCTAGGCCTCTGGAAGAGGGAAGTTAGGGCAGAGGCCAGCACCTGGTGAATCAGGTGCCTCCGCTATGCTGGTTTACCCCTTCCAGGTATGGCTAAATCACTGAGCTTATAGCAGTGCTTCTCAAACTGAAGCTTGCAGGGATTGATGGGTCAAAGAGGTCTCCAGTCCCCAGAGCAGCTGGTTGATCAGGTCATGGGTGGGGCTTGAGAGTTCGCATTTCTCTTAATTGCTGCATGGTGGTGTGCTGCAGGTCCATGGGCCTCAGAGAGGCACCTGGCTGAGCCTGCTGAGCTCTTGTTATTGGACAGTGTGCACCCCACTTGCCATAAGTGGTTCAATTCACGGCAGCCCGCTCCTCTGAGGGTTGAGCCAATGCTTGTCTTCCTGTTTCTGGAATGCACGGGAGTCACCGCGCCAGTTATCTGTGCCTCTGGGAAAGGGGAAAAATGGGCTTTCCTCCATTCTCACTGTCTCTGTGAGCAGTCCTCCCTTAAGGTCGGGAGTGGCCCCTCTCCTGTGCCTTACCGTGCTTGTCGGATTCTCTGCTCCTGCCCTTTACATACACTTTTATATTATTTTGTGTTTTTGTTTGCTTGCTTTTAGACAGCACAGGCTGTCTTCAAACTTATGGCGATCCTCCTGCCTCACCCTCTCAAGCACTGGGATTAGAGGCATATGCTACCATATTAAGCTGCACTGTCTTTCAAGGTTTAGTTTAAGGCTGATCCATTCAAGGCATGTCCTCCTCTGCCCTTGGTTTCAGAGAGGGTTGGCCTGTGGTGTTCTGACCTCTTTCTGTGATCAGAGAAATGCTTTTTTTCTGGTACATGGGATTGTTGGAAGTGGAAGTACCGGGATTACGTGAGATATGTATCCTTAGCAAATGTAATTTGGGGGAAGTGAAATTCTTATAAATATTTTTGTTGGCTTGTGTTTCTTTTGTTCACATTGTCTCTCTGTAGGGCAAGCCGACCCGATATTTGCTGTGTAGCCTAGGTTGGCTTCAAATCCATGACAGAGTTCCTATTTCAATCTCCCAGATGTTGGGACTGCAGGTGTGTGCCACCACTGCGGGTTATAGCTTTTTCTTTTAAGTTTCTTTATTAAAAAAATTGTGTTATCTATGGTTGCTACTGGCATCTTGTGTTCGGATATTTCTCTCCTCAGGAGAATAGAGGGTAAGCCAACACCATGAAGTCTTCATCTTGAGAGGACTGAGGCAAACTACTATGGTATTACAGAACGGTAGAGGAATGTTTTAGCCAGAGCAAAGATGGCCAGGTCCTGGTGCTCATTCAGCCTTCATGAAGTACTTCGCTCTGACTCCCAGATGAGGGCTTACGTGCAGGCTAGAAAGGAGTCTGTGGTAATAGGCCTCTTCCTCTAGCCTTCTATCAACACATCTGTCAGAAGAAATTCACTGGAATACCTCTCCCAGGCCTACCAGTGTCCTGACTAGATGTAGGTGTCTCTGATGTTGGGATTGTGCAGAGATTTTATTTCTAACTATGCACAAATGTAATATGAATTACTATTAATATTCAAAGCAGAAAGAATCTCTAGAAGACGCCAGACACGCAGTTGCATGTCCCATCTGGATGCTTGCACACGGGTACTTGTGAGCATGTGTGTGTGTTCATATGTGTACAGACCCGCCTGCATACATGAGGAGGGAGTGAAAGTCGGACAGATGATTTATTTAGGTACTTGTTTTAGTGGCTTTTCCAATATTGCTGTGATAAAGCACCATGACCAAGACAACTTACAGAAGAAAATGTTTAGTTTGGGGCTTAGAGTTTCGAAGGACTAGAGTCCACGATGATTGTGGAGCGGAAGTAGGCAGCTGTGGCATGCGTTGGAGTAGTCGCCGAGAGCTTGCATCCTTGTCTACAAGAGGGAGGAAGAGAAAGCTAATTAGGAATAGCATCGGCTTCTGAAATCTCAGTGCCCACCCCCAGTGACACACTTCCTGCTGCAAGGCCACACCTCCTAATCCTTCCCAAATAGTTCCATCAATGGAAGACAAAGTATTCAAACATATGAGCCTATGGGGGACATTCTCATCCAAACCACCACAGTGCTGCTGCATGTGAATGGCATTTCCTTTATATTTTCCTTAAGTTTTTGTATCTTTCTTCACTGAAATTTTGTTGGCAAGAGAAATTTTGTTGGGAAGAAGGTCCCTATGGCTTCTCCTTTCCTTGGCACTTGTCCAAATCTTATTTTATTCACCGCAGAGTTCAGGTTCTGCCTCCTTCCAGAAGCCTTCCCTGACTGGCCCCTTGCCCCTGAGCCTCGGTATGTGGCTTTTCCGTGTAAATTACGATTATTTTATTTCTCCAAATGCCTGGGAGTCTCACACATATAACAGTCATGTTCTTCTTATTTCCCACAAGGCCAAGCATAGCTGAGTGCATTTCAGATCCTTCTTGACCAGAGTACTCAAAGGGCAGAAAGAACAGGGAAATGCGGAGAACAGAGCATGGCCCTCTCTCGTCCTTACACCCTGGAGTTTACCATTTTCTCTGGCTAAAGCCTTCCCTCACTGAGCAGCCATAAGCTCTGGGAGCACGGCTGGGGGAGTTCTCAGAGCCATCTCCTAGGTCACAAGCGGGATGGCTGTGGCCTTTCTGCTTCTCCCCTCCTGACATCCAAGATGGCCACCTGATGCTCTTAGAAGCATCCAGAAAAGCCCCCAACTTGTGTTCACCATTATTCTGCTGATAAAATAAAAATTCAGCCCATCCCCAGGAGAAGCCGTTTTGTCTAACACACAGCCACGTGAGCCACGCCTTCCTCCTGGCTCAGGCGAGGTCCTCCACCCAGTGGATGGATGTCATCAGTTTCTTACAGGGGTCATTTTCTTCTTTAGATGCAGAGCCTGCCTCTCCTCACAGTTCAGTCTCCCATGGCAGGCTCAGGGAAGCCTTAGACTTGTCTTTAAGCAACCAGCCATTGAGTCTGCCCAGAGAGCTCTCCAGCCTCTTCTACGCTAGCTCTTTGGTGTCCAGCCCCATGCCATCCATTGTTTTCTTTCTGTTTAGAGCTTGCTGTAGTCTGCATTCCTGTGGATTTGGGCCTATTTTTCCTGAGCTTAGCACAGGTTCCCCAGGACCTCCCCATGGCTGTATCTAATGGGCCTTTCGGTGCTTCTGTTAGCTATTTAGCATCATTAGAACTTCTTGTTCGCGTTTCCTTCTTTCTGTGGGGCTGGGACAGCATCACCGGGGACTGGAAACCATGCCTCATGCGTTCGAGGAAAGCACTGAACTAATTATCTGCAGCCCTGCCCTCTTTTGACTGTTGTTATTAGTGTTGTGCTTTGGTTTTGTTTGTTTGTTTGTTTGTTTTTAAGGACAGAGTCCGAGTTGCCTATCTTGGCCTTGAATTCACTGCAGCCCTGCAAACCTTGAGCTTGTGACTGTCCTCCCTCAGCCTCCACAGCTGGGATTTCAGGCCTGGCCTAATCCTTCCACTCTTTCTTCGGCCCTTGGGACACCTGTGCTTTCCCAGCCACCTTCTCTGAACCAGCCCAGGTCTGTTTCCACAGCTGGTGAATGCTGAAGCAGCTCAAGGACACGCCCAGCACCTATTCTGTGCTGCCCCTGGTTGGGGTCTCATACACACCCAGGGTTTTGGTCACACCCATGGAAACTCAAGGAAGGGTCCTCTGAGCCCCATGAGACACTTGCCTCTACTTCTTGAGGAGTCTCACATGTCCCCAAGCCCTGCCCACTGCTCATGCTCACATCTGGCCTGCCTTCATGGGGCCTGGGCTCCAGGGACTGGCTCTGCCGCCCATTCGGCTATGCACGCTGCAGGTCCGGGCTGGCCCTCCCACCCCAACATCACATCAACTTCTTTGATCACTTTTCCCCAAGCCGTCCAATCTATTATTTACCATCACTCCATGTGTTCAAACCGCTTCACAGGCTGACTTTAGCTAAGTTCTGGATCGTTACGAAGCCTCTGAGCTGGCCCACTTCTGCCATCTTTGAATCCCTCATGACCTCCTCTGCCTCTTTCAATAGTCCCTTAACAGATTCAAAAGAAGCATTGCATCCTCCTGCTTCAGATCTTACATGGGCTTAGTTCTGCTTTTTGGATAAATCCCATGCCCCCTAATATGTTGTCTGCTACCCTCTGGTGCCTGGCTGGCCTTGCCACCCTCCTCTATAGCACAAGCCACGCATCTTTATCCCTGGCCACACCGCTCGCCTTTGGAGCCCCTGGATGCTACGGTCTATCCGACTGCCTTTGTGCATGCCTTTTCCCTGTCTGAAACTCTTGAAATACTTTCTTTTAGAACGAAGCTCACATGTCTTTCCCTTGGTCCGGGTTATGATCTCTTCCGCAGGGCAGCCACCTCCAAGATCAGGTCTCAGCTCTGCAGTGGATCCTCAAAGCAGCATGCATGTTTTTCCTTAGCCCCGTAGCCTTTGCAATGTCAAGAGGCTTCATGATTTTGCTCATGTATTTCTTTAATGTTTTAAGGGACTTAAGACAGGGACTATATAACTTTCCCCCATATTATTATACCCTCATTGCCCAGGGTAGCGCTCAGACCACAGTAGATACCCAATACCCATTTTCTGAATGACTACAATATTTGGGGAGAGAAAAATAAAATCTGAAAATTGGCTGCAAAACCTGTGTTGTCAAATAAGCCATCACACCGACACATTTGAGTCCCAACCCTCCAAATCAGAACCAAAAAAGTTCATGTGAAAGTCAAGCTTTGGGCTAACAGCATAAATTCTACACAGTTGTGCAAACATGTCAGAGTTTAGTAAATCAAATTTGTTTCGTGTAAACAACTCCTGACCAAAATAATAACACAGCTTTAGAAAGAGACATTAGGTACCCACTTTTGAAGAGTTTGTATAATTTAACACACAAGAAAACCTTACTGTAATTATCTGTAGACATACACAAAGGATCAATGCTGTTTACTTGGGCCACCCCCACCATAACAAGAACCTGTACCCATGCTTCAGCTTGCTGCATTAATTCTAATTTAGAAAATCTCCCCCACCAATGTGAGAAGGGGTCCCCTTGGAGGTTCATCTTTTCCTTGTGTCAAAATTAGTCACTTAAATTAGAACCACGTTGGCTAGCTTAGGTGCAGCCAGTGTTGCAGCTCCAGTCCAGGGAGCACTTAAACGTAGCCACCTGAAGTTGATTAAAACCTCACCTGTCAAACCCAGTATGCCCACATTTGAAAATCTTTAATGTAATTAAGAGAAGCACATCATGGGAGGTCAAGTGACTTTCCTTTTGAATTCCACTTCTAATCTGTCGTCAGATGGGTGGAAATTGCAGGCTGAGGGTTAATGAAAGCTGCATGAGGGAGTTCAGGCAAGAGGGGGAGAAGGCTTGCAGCCACGGTGGGGAGCCCCGTGGCAGGAAGGCCGGATCGGGGCTCTGCCTCCTCTCAGAGTTGAGTAAGGAGGTCTATGGGAGCCCTGCAAGGCACCCTGCTTTTGCCACAAAGCAGAGGTTGGAGGGTCCGTGTGCCCCTCTGTGTGTACCTCAGGGACAAGGATAAGGGCATGCGGGTGACTGCGCAGCTCTTGCTTATCTCCAACGGAGATCTGCGGCCAGGACAGCCCGGACAGGCAGAGTGGAGCTGGCGCCGGCCCTCATCACCCTTCACTCAGTGCCTGATTAACATCAGGGTTCAGCTTGCCTTTTGCACTGATCCCCACAAAGAGCCTGGGGAGGGAGGGCAGACACGTCTACCCAGATCCTCCAACTGTCCAGCCTCTGACCCCAGGCCTTTCTGGGGAGCACTTCTTCCAGGTTGGCAGCCTTCACCACCTTAGGGGTGGGGAAGACCCACAAGGCCTGGGTGTGACCCTTCATTTCCTCCTGGGCCTGTGGTTTCCGGGCCTGCTAAACCCATCTCTCACTGTGCTGGGTGTGGCCCAGCTCTAGAGACCCTAGTGAAGTTTTAATGCCAGAGTGCTGCCTGGGGAGATTAAACTACTCAATGCCTTGCTGTGTGCTCTAGCCCGAGGGTGCTAGGGTGCTGTTGACAGAGGCAGAGTGTTGATCCTCGGGTTGCTGTCCCCCACCCACCCTTTCATTTTTGCTTCGGATTTGTGTACATTAGCAGAGGTATGTGTTTGAAAAAGGATCACATCTGTCAGAATGTTGCCACTTAAGATCTGCCCCCTTCCTCGGAAACTGACAGGAGAATAAGCAATACATGATGTTTTGGCCAGGCACTGGGATGAAGTTTCCAAACTGGAGGACTTGGGCCTCTCCCCTTTGACTTCCTTCTGAGAGTTTGAACATCTCCATGGTGGGTAGGATGCTGTCTTTGGGACAGAGTGGACAGGCAAGTCAAGTTGAAGTACACAGGGACATCTTGCACTTTCTTAGACCATTTTAAGATGTGCCTCAGAGGGTCTTCTGAGTTGTTAGTGTTGAGGGAGGGGTTGGGAAGCAAAGGAAGTGTTTCTTGAAAGCGCCTCTGGGAGGTTTTCTGTCTTCCCCTGGCTTCAGTGTCCTTGGCCTGGAGACCCACTGGCCTTTGTCTCTGATGAAAAAGAGAAGTGATGGAATGGAAGAAAGGCAAGGAGGGGAGTGGGGGGGATCCTGTCCACCTAAAGTGAGAGGAAGCTCTGATGAGAATCACATTCAGGAGTCCCCACTTTCTGCTGTGCTCATCCCCCTTCCCATCTTTCTCCCTGCTTCCTGTCCCCGACAGGAAGGGCAGTCTTTGTAGACACTGTTCCTTGTCTCAAGGTAAAATCCAGCACAAGGCAGTGACAGGGAGGCTGGCCTCCCCACCCCGGTCCCCGCAAATGCTGTTCTTTCTCAAGTTCACGGGTACAAGTGGGAGGTTACTACAAGTCTCTCTTCCAAAGCAAGCTGTGTGCTGGCCAAGGCAACCTTTTCCCAGGTCTCAGGCTGTCAGGATGAGGTGCAGCGTTCACAGAACCCCTCACTGTATCCTCTTATTATGCCCCCCCAAATGGTGGAGACTGGCTTGCAGCATGTCGCCCCCCCCAAGCGGTGGAGGCTGGTTTACAGCCCCCCCAAGCGGCAGAGGCTGGTTTACAGCAGTGTTTAAAGCTGAGATGGCAAATGAAAAGTTCCTCTTTTAGGTTGGTGCTTATACAAAGCTGCTTTGTGGTTTTTCTCGGCCTGTCAGACTTGTCAGGCCTAGTAAGAAAAAGTATATTGTTTCCAGCACTTGGATTCCTTTCTCCCTGACATCTGCCACTCTGTAAAGATGATAAATTCCTGCCTCATTAGCCAAGGGTGTGGGATTACAGGCTGACAACACATTAATCACCAGCCTCGGTGGCAGGCTGACTAGCAATAGGCATTGTTAACAAAACTTTTCTAATATGTCACTCTTCTCTATGACAGCGTGTAATCAATCATTGTGATTGACGGCGCTGATAGATTACACTATTTATACTTTGTGTAATGAAAGATAGTGTTTCCACCTACTGTCATTTCTGGGCTAGTGGTGGAGCATCAGTGAATGGAAACAAACACAACAACAGGGTAAGTCCTCTCACCCCAAAATATCCACATAAATCTCCCACCTTCTCCAGCTCCAAGTCTCGTTCCTATTTCTGGAAATGAACAAGGCATCAGGATAGGACCTTGCCATGGTTATGGGATAAGAGGTGATGGCGAGAGGTACTTGGAAGGATACAGGCATCTTGGATCTTCAGGAAGAGCTGGGTGCAATGGGCATAGGTCCCAGGTTCTGTTAGGTCAAGCTGATACAGGTAGGTTCCCTAGGCAGCTCATTGTCAGCTTATGCCTGTACCACGGAGCACTGGGCATCTCCTCTCCTGCCAGATGAGCGATGATTTAGATGTTGATAAAATATTTGTTCTCTCCTGGCTCGGAGGGAAAATATTATCCTTGTTGCCAATAATTGTACAGCAGTCTGTAAGTCAACAGCACTGGGGTGAGCAGGAAGCCAGCAGTAGGGCACAGGAGGGCCTCTGCTGCAGGCCTTCCCCGGGACCTGCTTCTCCAAGCCTTTGAAACCCTGGCGGTTACAAACCAGGAACCAAAGGGATCAGCAGTGCATTCTGCTGTCATGCACTGGGTATTTCTGGAGTGTCCTTTCCATCATTTTTATTTTGGTCTGAAACAGACTCGTAGAGGATGCAGGCTATTTTTGACTCACTGGATGCTCTCCTTTCAGCATAGTGGCAAGTGAGGGTGATACGGGGCGGGCACCCTCTGAGTGGGGAGAGCTTCGGCTGCCAGAGAGCCATTTCTCAGCAGGCTGTGCCACAAATGCCCATTTGAAGAAACAGTTTACAAATATTTTGCTTAACTTTCCTTGTTGTTGACAAAACATGGACATCCTTTTTCCTTAGTTCTTTGAGGTGGTTCAATAGATTGCTGAGGGCTCTGTCTGATTGCCATGTCTGAGCAGGTCTCTGTGGTCCCCAGACTTCCATTCCATGCAGGGTTGAGCTTTGTGTCCCTGAATCGTGGGGTGGTTGGAGAGGGGAGAAGCGGGGAGAGGCAGGGGAATAGGGTTCTCTGGCCAAGCTGTGTGCAGTTGGTAGGCATCAGACCCTGCAGTCACCCTGACAGTTGGCAAAGCAGGAGGAACCTGAGACCTCCCCCTGGTGAAACTTTCAGAGGAGAGTGAGGTGGGAGGAGGTGTGGGGAGCCAGTGAGACTAAACTTTAATCTCTCTGTGAAGTTTGAGTGCGCCTGGGATGATTAATGAGAGGGCAGGCCGTCTGATTAAGCCCTTCCGAGTCATGAGACATGATTAGTAGGTGACAGGGACGGTAACAGTATCCAGCCAAACCCTTGTTTCTTTCACAGCTCCGGCTGTTATATGATTAATGTCCCCAAGGGCTATCTTGGGGTCAGGCAGGGGAACCTGTCAGAACAGGTGGAAGTGACAAAACGGGCAGAAACTCCTTAGGGGGGATGAGAGCGATGAGGGGGAGAGTGGAGGGGCAGGGTAGCCAGATGGAGCCTGCGACCTTTCCGTGATCCTAGCCAGCACAGGGAGCATTGTGGGATTGGAAGCAGGGAAGAGTCACAAAGCTGCAGATGTTTTCAGGGCCTCGGTGCATCAAGGACAGCCAGTTTGGACTTGGGGAAAGTGCCTTGTGACATGTCAGTCATTGCACATGGTTCATGTTTGGAGCTAGGCTGGCATGGGACCACTGTGATCCCTGAATGATTAATGTGGGCACCCAGACCTGTGCCTGTGTGTACTGGAACACCGGCTTGCCTTGGTCAGGGGATTAAGTGCACACCGAATGGGCAGAGTTGATATTTCAATCTGTTGCTCTCTGGGGCCAGTACGGCTACCAATCTTGAAAGCACTCCTTGAGAAAGGTGATACAGAGCTGGGAAGCATCTCAGTGGTAAAATATTGGCCGAGCCTATGTGAAGAAGCCCTGGGTCCAATCCTAGTACAACCGAGATAAAGGAATGAATCGCTAGGAGAAATTTAAGGAAGGTTCTCTGGAAGGCTAGCTTGGCTTTACAGAATTACAAGCTTTTATATTTAGAATAAAGTGTAGACATTTGGAAACTCAGACTATAGGCGAGGTGATTGCTGCCAAGTTCTGGAGGAAAGACTAGAATCCCAGCCTTCCTGTTCCAGTTTTGTATAAAAGACCATCAAGGACCATTTATAAGTCTCCAACCATGCTAGACATGGGCTAACCAAGACAACCCCCATCTCGGTTTGTTCCTTATTCCTTTGGGACAAGGTCACGCTCTGTAGCCCAGGCTGGCCTCGGATCTCTAACCTCCTGTCTCAGCCTCAGCTCTAAGATTAGGAGTGTTTGCCACCTGGCCAGGCTATGCCTTTGTTCTTCACCTCCTAGGCAAAGTTCTTTTCCTTTTAGGAAGAACGTTCACCTGCTCAGACCCCATCTGAAGCTCCTCTGACCCCTTGGGAGCGCAGCCTTCATTAATGCAATGATGGTGAACTTGATCGACAGAGTTCAGGAGGCTGGTCATTTTGGCATTCAAGCGAAACGGATTGCATTTGGTTTCGTCTGGCAGCCCTGGCTTTTCTCCTTCTCTCTTTGTTGCCCTGTGTGTACACCAGTCACAACTGAACAGCCAAGATAGGCCTGCAATTGATCAGGCTGAGCTTCTGTCTTCAACTATTTCCAGGAAGCTCATGAGTTTCTGGTTCCTTCTGCTAGATACATCTAACAGATAACTCTCAACCTAAGTGCACATGATTATAATAGTAACTGGATTAGTGCTTGAGCTGGAAGGTGACTAGTCCCTTCCATGTAAACTCCTCTGGGACAGGAGTTTACAAATTGGGAATCCATGGTAGACAGGAAAGGTGTCCTTGCTGCTTAGTTTTGCCTGATGGACCTACTTTCCTGAACTGTAGCCATGAGCTTAATTTTAAGACCACACTCATTATCCTGACTACAAAATGTGAAGAAGGGATATGGATATGAAAGATCTTATCAAGTCATACTAATATTTCTGACTCCCCAAGGTGTTGGACTATTGGGATTTCAATGTCAGTTGCAATATTTTTCTTTTAATTAAATTTATTTATTTTATTTGTATTAGTGTTTTGCCTGCATATATGTTTGTGCACCTCATGCATACCTGGTGCCCTTGGAGGCCAGAAGAACTTTCCAGATCCCTGGAGACTGGAGTTAACAGATCATTCTGAGCTGCCATGTGCTGTTTAGAATCAAACTCAGGCCCGTAGAAAGAGTAGCCAGTGCTCTTATCCACTGGGCTATCTCTCCAGCAGGATATCAGTTGTTCTTCAGTAGTTTTTCTTGCTGTGGATAGAATCCTACAAGGGGCTGACCCAGTGAGGATAAAATACAAAGGATAGGAAGGAAGTCTCCCCAGAGTTATTAGCATTAGTAGGCAAATGTTATAAAGCAGGCGATTAGTAAGACAGAGTCCCCTGACAGTGGCTGTTCCCAGTTTGTGCTCCTACAGGCCAGGATTCTGGGGATCAATTATGAATGTATTTAATGTCCCTTGGTTTAAGAATTCTGGTATTTGTTTTCTTGCTGCTGATTATACCTTAGAATTATCCAGCCTTACTAGGCCAAGCAGATGGTGGCCCACACTGACTCTCATGGGGAATGATAACAAATGAAACTTAAATGAGACAGAGTCCATCCCACAGTAAGGGAGTCATCCAAGGCCAGACTCTCCTGTGACCTGATGGAATAATTCCAGGGAGCCTGGGCAGACGGACACGAGAGGGTGCTTCCTCCTTGCTGCAGTGTACAGGACATTACCGGAAGGACTCTCAGTGTGGGTGGTAGAGTAGTTATGTACTTCAGTGTAGAATTAATTGGATCCCGTGGCCATTAATATTGGTTGTCAAACTTCCAGGCTCTAGCTTCAGCTAGGAGAGGAGCCTCCAGGTCCACATGTTAAGGATTATGTAGATTAGGTCAACTGAAGTGGGAAGACACACCACGGTGGCTGGTCCCTTTCTGAGGATTGGAATCTTAGAATGAATAAAACAGAGGAAGTGTGTTAAGCACCGACACCCATTACCTTCTGTTTTTGTTCTGTGGACACACTGTGACTAACGTCTCAAGCTCCTGCCACTATGACTCTCCACCATGATGGATTGTTCCCTTCAACTGTGAGCCAGACAAACACTTTCTCCCTTAAGTTGCTTTTGTCAGGGTATTTGATCACAGCAATAGGAAAAGTTATGTGGTAGCCTCTGTGGGTTACATAGTCCCTGGGACTTTCTCATGTGGTTATAGATGTCGAGAAATTGAAATTTTAGCATTTTGTAACCTAGCAACAGCCCACCCTTTCCTCCCCACCGCACACACTGCTTCATGTTGGATGGCTTTAGGGGAGCCCACGGTGCCGTGCAGGTGTCTCTGGGCTTTGTTGCTAGCAAGCCCAAAATGTATTTTGGGGGTCTTCCCATGACCTTCTGTTAAAAGTTGGAATTGCTTTGTAAAAAAAAAAAAATTGGTAAGAAATGGGTGGTAAACAGTCACATAAATAAAAGCCGAGTCACACTGCCTGCCTTCTGAAATTTTCTGAGCAATGAGAAAAGAGTGGGGTAATGATCACAGACTCACACCTCACCTCAAGGGAACTCTTGTGAAGGTTGCACCCCATAGTTTCAGTCACCATGTTCTTAGACGTGCCAGTGTTCTGCTCCAACAAAAATATGAGCTAGTTCAATGAAAGAATGAGAAGCATTTGGCATGACACGTACTTCTTAAAGGTAAAGAGGAGCTGTATTTAAAATGTATTTAAAATGCAAGCTATGTCCATCAGAGGCTGACACACGCACAGAACTCTGAACTCTCTCGTGGATGCAAACCTAAGACAAACCTCTCCAGTAGATGACATTTTCTCACCTTGCAGGAGGTGACCAGTCCCTGGCCTCTTGCATGTGAAAGACAAACTCTCTAATTTCCTTCAGATTGAAAAACACTGTATCTTTTCCATCCTGTTACTTTGTATTTTTGGAAGCTTTCTGAAAATGAACTTGCTCTTTGGGTGGTTGTTTAAAGAAACCATCCCAGGGGGCGAAGATCAGACCACATAAGTGCACTTTCTTTTTTTAAAGAGCAATGGTTTTCTTTTGGTGGTTTGGAACTTGAGGCGACTGACGGCCCCCGGTAGCCCTATCCCTTCTTTTCGCACTTGCTCAAAGGGCACAGGTCAATCTGTCCATAATGAGCTTGGAAAGTGAGGATGAAGTTCCTGATAATATGACATAAATTTCTTTACTTTTTGCTCCTTATTTCATCTTAATTAGTCCCTGTAGAAAGAATTGATTTTTGAGAGGCTTGTAGTGAACATCTGTTGGCATTCCTAGGGTCATTCTTAGCCTGTCCTGTGTTTGACATTTCTTGTAAAAGAGGAGGCATTTGTTCATATTGACATTAGCTGCCTCCGTATCTCTTGGTGGTACAGATGGTCTGTGAATAAAGACATCAAGCTAATAGGCAAGATGACAAGCTTCAATAGCACCAGGGCTCTTGGCGCTTAAATGGCAGGGCAGCGTTAGATTGCTTCTGCTGCTGAAGTGGGGTCTCGGGGTAGGAAGGCATGTGGAGCAAGTTACAAATGAAGAAGCATCCTGGAAAATGACTGGAAACCCTCCTTGCAACTAGAACGGGTTTTAATTATTGTTATTGTTCATATTATTATTATATTATTATTTATCAGTCTGTCTAGTACTCCAAGCTCCAAAGATATGAAGGGGATGGGATGCAAGGCAGGGTCTAAATTGTGTACCTGTCTTGTACCCTGCAGTTCTCTGCATATACCCTGTACATGCAGGGTACCCTGAATCTCCGTACTGTGAGGGGCTGGTGGGAACATCAGAAAAGAGCTATTGTTTTTGCTGTCCTGGCAAAGCATGCTTACACTCCTATTTCTACCAGAAGATGGTCTGTTCCTCGGTCAGACTCTATCCCTCTCCTGAATGGAACAGTCTTTCCTCAGAGAGTCTATAGCAAAGTGATGATCTGGAGCCTTATTCAGTCCTGAGGGTCTGGGCTTCCTCCCACGGGCACAGTCCCATTTGCCATGATAACTGATCATGGATTTGGAATATGTATATCAACCTCAATTTAAGTCTGTTTCTATATAAATCATGACCCATCCATTAATACAGGTGTTTTGATTGGTTCTTTCCAGTGTGAACTGTCACATATGATACATGTGATGTATGTTGTCTTAGTATAATGTTGGGTTTTTTGTTGTTGTTTGTTTTTTTTTAACCAGTTTGGAACCCCCTTCCATTGTATCTCTTCAACGTCTTTCCGCCTGCTGAAATTCTGATATTTCCTACTCAGCCTCACTCCAGCAGTCTCTCTCTGCTGACTCCGTTCTACTGCTGCCTACCCTGGGCCGTTTTTGGCTCTGCTCGCCATTCTTTTCCATGTGTACACTCGTGGTAGGGCTGCGTGGAGGGCTTCGTGTTCATCTTTGCGTGAATGATTGAGGTAGCTCATAGCAATACAAACTGTAAAGCCACCGCAGATGAGCCCTACCCCACACAATAGGAAACATTTTAAAAGGAGGGCACTGCAGGGATAATTTTCTGTGATGGTGTTCTTTGACACTTCGAGTAGATCTGTATTAGCTTCCGGTCACAAGGATTTGACTGGACACCAATGCCTTTCCATGAAGTGGGAAGGTTCAATCACGCAACTCAATGGGTTAGTAAAATCTCAATTGTTTGCTAGGCTTGTTTTACCTTTCTTTGTCTTCAACATCAGGTACTGTGGAGATCTGGCAAATCAAACGATGTCTTCAGGAGACGGGCATGAGGAGGAAGTATAGGGGAGTCAGCCACAGGGCGAGAAGGGAGAGGCTGGAGAGAAAGGAGCCTCCAACTAGGTGGCACAGTTAAGGGTTAAGATGGATTAGCTGCTTCAGTGAACAAGGCAGTTGTCTGGCTCAGCTCCTCGTTCAGTATCTCGAGTCCATACCTGCAGGATGGAGGTGCACTACTAGAAACAGAATCGGACATTTAGCGAGGAGAGAAAAGTGGGCTTCTAAAAAGCCGAGGCCAGAAAAGAGTGGGCACATGACTGCCTGGAATTTCTCTGTTGCAGGCCGAATATTGGCACTGCCCTGCCTTGGCTTCTTCGTTGGAACTGTGCCCTGGTTGCATGTTGCTACATTTTCCACTCCTGAGTAGCTTGTCGTGAAACAACAGGAAATTTCTCTCTCTACTCCGTTCTCCCACACCAAATTCCCTCTTGCGTCTTGGTCGTTGTGAGAGGCTATTGTACTCTGTCTCCAGAGATGGTCAGTAGGTTGTTCAAAGATGGTGGCTACACTTTACTGGGATTGGATTCAGCGCCTGTCTCTGTGGGGTCACTATGCTTCCTTTATGCTGAAAACCTAACAACCATGGAAATGAATGTCTTTTAAACTATTTTAGAAACTTCTCGACGGAGGCAATTTTCCCTTTTCTCTTTTCTCCTCTCAATCCCACTATAATTCTGAGGATCTTGGGTCTTCAGAAATATTTCCAGAGACCCAGTGTACACCAGGTACCACTCCAGGCCGTGGTGATACAGCTGTAAAGGGAAACCGAATCCACGCATGAATAGCTTTCTTCTGGGATGTGGGAGAGAAGAGAAACATCTTAGAATGAGGTCAGCCAGTGTGTGCTAAGGAGGGTACACAGACAGGATGTAGAAGGCCATGCAGATTCAGGCCTGGTAATGGAAATGGTCTTTCTGAGAAGATCACTTCTGATGCCAAGATCCAGGGTGCTAAATTATTTGAGTAGGGACACTTCCAGGCAAGTGCGCCTCTTCTAGTCTCTGGTGTCAGCAAGTAAGCGTGAGAGCCAGAAACAGCATCCCAAGGGCCCAGGGACACCCTTACCACCTTATCGTTGAGAATCGGATGCTGCTGTGGGTTGTCTCCAGTGTGGTCTGTGTCCAGGCTCACTGGCTGCCAGCAGTCTCTTCCAATCATCAGCACCTTCATGTGCCTTCTTTCTCCTATCTGCCTGTGGGGTCATTTCATATCCCAGAACCAGGCAACCCGAGTTCAGATCTTGTCTGTGATTCCTGACGGTTGTGCAGCATTAAGCAGGTTCCTTAACTGCTTTGCTGTGTCTGTCTGTTGTTATCAGTACAATAGATAATAATTGTCTCCAGTTCAGATATTAGATGAGTTATACCTGGAAAGGCTTGCCCTACACTCACACAAAGCATGTGCCACGTACAGTTGCTTCCAGTACCGTGGCCAATGGCGGCAACTTGTGTAAATAGATGAGAAATTTTCCCGTATGGTAAGTCCAGTTTTCTCTCGGAAGCTACTCATCCTTTTCAAGATGAGGATGGGCGTGCACTTGAATATGAGATTCCACTGGACTTGCCTTTCTCTATTCTACACCGAGGCACATTAAGCGTACTGTAGCCTCGAGATTTCAATTCCAGGCCATTCAGAAATAAGTCTTTTCCACCCCAAGTTTCTTCAGAGAATGGGCAGGGAAGCCATTTTTTTTTTTTTTTTTTTTTTTTTACCTTCCTGCATCATGTAAGACAATCCAAAGGATCCTGAAATTTGAATGTTTTGCTCTATGATTAAATTGGAGTTTCAAGAAAATTCTAATCTACTCACCTCATGGTTTTACTTTGCTCAGTGCATTCTTTCTGCTTTCCCCTGGAAGAGTGAAGTGGCTAAAGACCCCAGGGTTGACGTTATTGGCTTGGATTGGATTTGCTTCAAGACCTTGGGAACAGTAGCGATCCCTGTCTGAGAAGGGCTAATGAGCCCATACATGTAAAGAACTTAGAAGGGAGACTGGTCTCTGCTCTGTGTGGGCTTGCCATTGATACAGTTACTATTGACAATGTTTCTGCAGACGACTCTATACCGTTAAACTCAGAACTCAGGCAGACAGTAGGAAGGAACCCTGAAGGAAATTGTGTGGCAGCTGTCTGTGCTGCTGTGGTTGTTGCTAATCAAGGTGCAAGATCTTGGCTCCAGCAGTGGCAGTGCCCTCAGTCTTGCTTCGTGGTCCAATTAGTTGTTCAGACTTTCCATCACCTGCATGGATTGTATGTTTCTTGAAAGTATGCCATCTTCCTATACACCTCACGCTCTGTGCCGTAGTAGGTGTAATCCTGTAAATATTCACAGAACTAACTGCTAACTTGTTGGTCCGATGGACAGAGGAGATGGGCCAACTCTTACTAAAACCCCCAGAGACAAGTCTTTTAACTTGCTTCTTCTCTCCCTTTCCTTTCCTCTCTTCCTTTCCTCCCCTTACCCCCAACCCTTTTCCCCCACCAGGGATTGAACCTAGAGCTCCATGCATGCTAGGCAGGACTTCTGCCATTGAGCCTTATCTCCAGCCCTCATCTTTACACCTGGCTTTCTTCTGTCTTGCCTGCTGCCTTTCCCCTTCACCTCCTCTTCTTCCCTCGCTACCTCTCCCACCACTCTGGGTTCAGTCACTTCCTGTCACAGCCACTTCTGTCTCTCTTGATTCAAGGTAAAGAACTAAGTTTCCATGAACCCTGCTGAGGACCCAGCCGAGAGCATTGATAGTGCAGTAGCTCAGGAGAAGGGAGTGGGATCCTGCTCTGTTCCTTGGTACCCATTCCTCAGGGGGACTCAGAAGCATGTGCTGGGGTTGCGAGATGCCGGGAACTCCCTCGCTCGCTTCAACACTCTCATGGCAGTGTTTTCTGAGCGGTTTTGCCAAGTGTAGCATGGCTGAAACAGATGCTTTCAGGACGCATGAAACCCACACCTGTCCTCAGCTGCCTCTCTGCTCTATGCTTGCTGCTGTTTAAATGCCACTGCTATTGAACAAACAGTGGAGTAATGTGTCAGAGAGACAGCTAATGCTATTATTTTGGTAAGTTCTTATAAAAAACCACCCCGGGCAAGCTATTTGCTCACAATGAAAAGATTCCCTCCTGGGCTTGCTGGCAAAACCCAGGAGTAATTGTACCATGGCAAATCCTGGAGACTTGGACCCTGATGGGAGGCTGCGCACACCCTCTTTAGCTCAGCACAAGCGCAGGTTGGGCTGATGTCCTCAGTTCTGTTGAGGCAGAGGGGATTAAGTTCTGTTCCAGTGTTGACTCCTCAAGAATCAGAGGAAGCCCACCTTCTGCGGTCTCACTTTTACCCTCTGAGATGTGGACCATCCCCAGCCTGTTCTTTAGATAACCTGACTCACCCTCTGGGAACAGCAGCTGGGGCCTGCCCAGTTTCCATTTTGCTACAAAAGCAGAGACTTGGGGTCCCATGATCAGCAGAGAAGTGAAGGACACGCTGGCTGTTTCTAGGTATGGTTTT
Organism: Cricetomys ansorgei; assembly: GCA_026225945.1. Taxonomy (NCBI): domain Eukaryota; kingdom Metazoa; phylum Chordata; class Mammalia; order Rodentia; family Nesomyidae; genus Cricetomys; species Cricetomys ansorgei. Next base: position 5,761,982 of record JAMJFZ010000770.1, on the reverse strand, counting down.
TCTTAGCCGAGCGGGCATTTTTAGAAGGCCTCTTTGAAATCAGTGGCTTTAGGAAACAAACTCAAGAGAAATTCGGAATCTGGACACTCTCTAGTGTATGCTTCTTTGTTTCTCTTGGCTTTGAAGAGGCAAAAAAGATGTTTATTTTCCCTTCTTGCTCCCTCTGAAAATACTTAATTGATTTTATTCATTTCAAGTCGTCGGCGACAGAAATAGCGGCAGGTTTTTGTTTGTTTGTTTGTGTTTTGCGTGTGTTAACATTTTTTCTAGAGTGTAGGGCTGCAGAGAAGCAGAGACAGGTGAAAGTCTTCCTGTGTTTGGATGGGCTGTGCAGGAGAGTGAGAGAATTCTCTGGGACGTCTCCAGTCTTCAGAACAGGCTGTAACGAGGTGACTGCCCATTGGCTAAGTGCTGATAGGATTTAGGACGGTTAGCTCAGTAGGTTAGAGCACGCATATCTGGATTAGACGTGTCGATTAGATTTTGAGTATCTGTTTTCTTTCTCGTTGGTGTTATACTTGAAATAACGATAGATCCTTTATTTAAAAAAAATGACATTATTGATGGCTACATGAGAGCAAATTGTAAAATCAAAGTCAAGGTAGGAGTGGGCATCAACAGGTATGTGCCCCTCACCTGGGGACAAGGGTGTGAGGGCTGGCCAATGCTGTCTCGATTTGTAAACAGCGAATACACCCGGCCTGGGGGATAGAGCTTCAAGCAAGCCAACCCAAAATGGAGCAGACTCAAGGACCATGACAGCTTCTTGTTCTCCATAGAAGCATTCATTTGTGTACCACTGAGAGTGAAGCCTAGAGTAGTTCATTGCTTTACCACAATGGATTGCTTCTTCCCTTGACATTATTGAGTGAACAAACACAAAACCAACATTAGATGTTCTAGATCTTTCCTAGAGGACTTAAGGAAGCAAGAATAAAGGCCCTGTCAGAAGAACCCACCTTCCTTCCTTTCTTAGGTGCTCTTAGAAAGCCGTAGAGCTTTAGGACCTGCAACAAAGAGCTGTGCCCTTCTGGAACTTGTCACAAAGGTTGGCAGAAAGAAGATACATCCATGTGCACAGGTAGCTGTGAGCTAGAGAGGCAAGAGAGAAGCCAGCCCTGTGACTCGTTTGCCCCAGGGCCACTGAGGTTGTTCGTGAAAAAGCTGGCTTTTCCAGTGTTTGTGAACCAGTGGGATCCTCTCCCCCATCCTTTCTCTTTTTAGATGGAAGACCATTCTCGTATAACAAAGTGCATTTCCCCTCACAATTACAGATAATCTACAGATATTCTGAGAGCATCCATGTCCTGTTTTCTCACACACACACACACACACACACACACACACACACACACACAGCATATATGTGGCCTCTTCCCAGTCCAATTGCCAACTAAAACAACCTCCCTCAGCAGACTGTGCTAGAAGTTAAATCCTCCTCAGAGCAGATTCCTGCTTCATATGCCCCTGAAATCAAGTCTAGAGAACAGGCTCCCGCTTTTCAGGAAAACGCCAAGTAGAGACTCACCATGCGAACACCGTGAGAACGGGTGTTTGTTGACAGGGCCGTTGGGTCGCTGGACTTCTGTACTTGTGCACAGGGAAATAAGGCATTTTTTCATATTAGTGTTGCTAGATAATCTTGAAAACTATGACCTCACTTTGTAAAACTCAGTAGCATCTTGAGAAAGATGTGTGGAGGCTGTTCATCCTTTGTCCAATATGCTTTGGACCATAAGTGTTGCATATCTGGGAATATATATATATATATATATATATATATATATATATATACATGATGAGATATATTGGGGATATGACCCAGATCTAGATCTAAAGTTCATTCCAATATTATAAGCAGTGTATACACATATACTAAGGGTAGTTTTATACAAGATTTTTCCTTTTTTTTTTTTTTTAAGACAAAGCCTCATATATCTCAGACTGGCCTTGAATATGATCAACTTGTACACTTGCTCCTTCTTCTCCTCCCTCCTCAAGTTCTGGGGTTATGCATGCACTGGCATTTCTGGTGTACATGGTGATGCCAGGGCTTGAACCTGTGCCTTCATGCATGCTAGGCAAGCAGTCTAGCTGAGTCAGCGAGAACTGGGTTTCGGGAGAGATTCTGTCTCAGTCAAAGAAGAAAGGCGAAAATAACAGAGGAAGGTACTTGACAGTGACCTCTGGCCTTTGTGAGCACTTACACACCTGCACAAACATGCACATGCACACACGTGAGAGTACATAAAGAACTTCTCTATATTTGACCATAAAATCCAACTCTGGCATTTGTGTTGGAGAGGAGAAAAGAGAACTGGCCAATAAATTGATTAAATCTCTGGCATCTTATCGTCAATTTTTTTTCTTTTTTCACCCCAAAACTATCATTCTGGATTGTAACAGGCCAAGCAGACATTTTTCAGAGGTGTATATGGAGGGAAATGCTTTTTTCCCAGGGTCTCTAGATCAGCTGGTTCTGTCTGAATGTGACCATATTGCCTTGCATTTGGCTGGCCTCTGGGCAGCACAGATGACAAGCACTGCATGACTGTGGATGGTGTGGATGGGGACAATGAGGAGAAGGAGGTGGAATTCTGTCAACACCAGAAAGTAGGAGGTGGCTGGGAAGCAGCTAGGGAATCTGGTCCCCTGACGTCAGCCCATACAGCTCTCTTGTCAACAAGAGCCTCTCAGTTGCAGAAATCTAAAGCAAGTGGTTACTCTGTGAAAGAGGCCAGACACAGCATGGGCTTACAGTAAAACTGTTGGCTCCGCTTTAATGGTGAAGAGGGCTGAGGTCTGTACACGCCAGAATAGAAAGAAAATGTGCAGCGATGTCTATCTTTCCAATGTGTGTTGGTGCCCAAAGACTGTCGATGGTCTTGGAGGCTGTCCCTGTCCATACAGGACCAAGGGTTTTGTGTTTTGGTGTGACTCATCCTTTGTTTAATCCAGATGCCACCAGAGAGGTACTCACTAACAGCTTGTAGGCACTGAGCAGAACATGTTCCACACAAAGCACATTCTTTTGTGATAGGACCTCTTTTGTGAGTTCACAGGCACATGTTATATTCTAACATGTTATGTCTGGGAGGAATGCTCAGTAGATTCAGGTAGTAGACTAAATTGTCTGAAGTAAGTAAATCCTGTGTTATATACATGAAACACACCGTTTAAAATGGCATGCTTCTCTCTGTTTAATATCTCCAGTTTTCATAGCAGAGGGGTTACTCTATTCTTTGGAACCATCGTGGGGTGCTTCTGTGAGAATTTGGGGATTTTTTTTCTAGTTCTATGAAGAATATCATTGGAATTCTGATAGCATTTGCATCGGAACATATACTGATTTTGGCAATGTGTAGGCTCCTCCTCTTGAACGTTCAGCCACTTGACCATCATTGCACTGGGGGTCAAGCTTCTAACATATAAGTCTTTGGAAGCAAACCATGTGTGAATGGTTGCACCAACCAGCATCAGTGGACCAGTGCTGCCCAGTTCACAAATGAGCCCTGATCTGGACTGGAGTGCTCTCTGCAGTCACTCATCTCTGGGCTGATCTACTTTCATACTTAACTTGGAAGGCTCCTTGAAGGCCCTCCCTTTAGGATGTCAGTAGATGCCACAGAAATCCCATCACCAGAATTCAGTCTTCTCCTTCCACTCAGGCTACTGCCCAAGGCACTATCTTCAGCAAGCAGTCCCTATCTGTATCTTCCCAAGAAGCTGGTCTCCTAAAACAGACTGCCGGTTGGAGGGATCTCACAGCAGGGCGTGGGTCATATGATCCTTAGCATCTCCCCTTTCTCCCTAGATAGAGGGAATTGCCGTAGTCCCACAGTTTTGTGTGTTGAAGAACTGCACTGCTCACGGCCCTATCGGAATTGCCACACTTCCTCGGAGTAGACACTCACACTCATCACAGAGTCTCTGAGTGTGCACAGGCAACACGTTAATTCAAAATCAAACTTATAATGAATCCAGCGTGTTTCTAACAGGGCTTGCTTGCCTGTGCTGCACTGAGCAACTTCCCTGCAGCCTGGGTTCTGAATGCATGCTCATTTTACACTGTGAAGGCTGTCTTACGTGCAGTGATAGCAAATGCTGTTAGAAATAACTTAAGAGTCAAGACAATGGCATGTAATGAATTCCAGTGCTTTCACTGTGCACACCAAATGTTTTGCTCTCATAGAAACATCCAAATTGCTTATAAAACACTGTAATACTTTCTCACAGTCATTCCTCATCATGTGAATATGAAATTAGTCTATCTTTGGGTTGTTTCCTCCTAGAATTCTTGATTTTAAAAATTGTGATTTAAGTTCTCACCTGCATTTCCCCAAAAATAATAATCAAACGTTTTAGCCTGTGAACTTCTAAAAGGGCCCTAATGTTACTTTTGCCATTTTGTGCTGTGTATTTATATGAAGCTGCATATTTAGCATTGGCCATGGGTCAACTCAGAAATGTGCTGAAGATGTCTTACGTCAACCAATAACGCTTCTTCATGTAAAAATTAACCACACTCGTCTCATTAGCATGCACATTTCCTTTAAGTCTTTAAAAATGAACACTTGTGTGCATTGCAAATTATTAGTTTAAAATACTTTTTTAAGTTTGTTTTATCCGTAAGTCTTTGATTTATATGCCTATTTTTTATATCTAGATACTCAGGGTCACAATAAAAGCTTCTCAGGGGACAAGGGAGGGAGCAGTTAGCAGCATCATATGTTTCTCCTGATTTCCATCCGGAATCTTCTCATAAGAATATGCCTTTATTCATAAATATTCATGTCACTCCATGTTTGCTGCCCATCAGGTTATTAGTGACCCCACTTGGGCTTGTTGCTAGTAGAACATCTCTGTTACTGTCCTCACTCTGTGTGTTCTGTGCCTTCTCAGAGTTTCTTGTATCTTGAAGTTTTAATTAGCAATTGATAGCAGGTTCTGATAACTTGTAAACAGAGCCTGATCATTTATTAGCCTGCGTCTTGATAAGCGTTCTCTTACGAAAACAATCCTTGGGTCAGAAGCTGCTGTTGTGTGAAATGAAGCCAGCCTTGGTTTTCCTGGCGTACTCACAGGGAGCATAGGGTTTCTTGGTGGACAGCCCACAAACTGTTGTCATAATCCACCCAGTTACCCTGCCCCCTGGCTCTACTCAGCCTTCCCAATCTTATGAGACTGGGTGGGTGCGTGGGAACCGAAAGAGCACAGGGGAAAGCAGAGCGTGGGGTGATCATTTGTAGCAAATGGGGGTGTCTAATGTGGTAGAAGCACTGCACTCCCTTTGGGATCATGGGAAGTATTGCTCCCTGACCCATGATGCTACTGGGCTGAGCTGGACCAGAGACAGGCCTATTCGGTGGATAAGGAAGTAGTGTATGCTGCTTCTCTATATAAAATGCACACAGGTAAAACTGTGACTTTAGAGTATTACCTAACAATACTGCGTAAGATTGGGAAGGTTGGTAGAGCCAGGGGCCATGCTGAGACCCTTCTCATTTTCCAGCACTCTACACAGAGTTATTTCTCCCCAGAATCTGCCCCATGTTGCTGTCAGCCTCCTGAAATCCCTTGAAGTTCTCTTACCAGAGTCTCCCCCGTGTGTGTACATGGCACACACTGCTGTGCTAGGTGGAGAGACATTTCAACAAACTATTCTGTTTAATCTCATACCTGTGTCTAATGAGCACGTTAGGGACAATTTTTTTTTTTAGAAATAGTGAAGGTCTTTGAAGCTCATTGCCAGATTGGATTTTAGGCATCATTCGCCTGCCTACTCTCTGGTCTTTGTGTCAGGGCCTAGGTTCCTACATTCCATGTAACCCTGGGTATTATTTTTCTCCCGCTGTGGCTACTTTGACAGGCTTTTAAAAACAGAAACAGCTCTTTCATCTTAATTCCGTTGTGTTGCTCTAATTTGTAGCCAGGTCGACCATCTTACAGCTGTGTTTATTAGTTGCTCACAGTCTCTCTGAATAGTCTGTTGACAGGGCACTTGACATTCAATAGCACAGCATACCTGTGAACTTGCCAGCTACCCAGGATAGATTGCTGTATGTCCCTCCAGAGCTTGAGAGAGACACACTAAACATTTCTTGAAGATCACATGAACAACAGTGTGTGACTGGTGGTAGTTAATGTTTCTTAAACATTCAGTAGTGTCTAGGGCTGAGGCTAAGTTTTAATCCTCAGGAGTCATCCAGGCCTTAGGTTCAATCCTTATCTCTGCATAAATAATAAATACGTATGAAGATTCTAATAGATCTCCTACCCAGGTCAATATACAAACCATGTGTGTATGTATGTGTCTACAATTGTGTGCAGAGATGCATGTGTGGAGACCAGAAGTGGAGGGTGGGTAGCCTTTCAGTCTTTGCTTTATTCCTTTGAGACAGGGTCTCTCCTTGAACCTGAATTTGCCATTTTCTCCATCTGGGCCAGCAGCTAGCAAGGCCCAGAGATCATCCTGTCTCCATTGCTACCCCATGCAGGAGTTGCAGTTGTGCGGGGCCACATCTGGCTTTACATAGGGACTGCTGGGAACCAAGCTCAAGTCTGTGCAGTAAGTGCTCTGGCTGAACTGATTGACCCATCCCCTCAGCCCCAAGACACAAGTCATGTGGAGTGTCAGCACCACAGTGTCTTTCCATTCCTAGGTCCCCTATTTGTGAAGCTGGTTGGAGGAGTTCCAGGTTAGCCTCCGAGCTGAAGAGGAGCTGCTCTGAGGATTGGGGTGTGGGACGCCACACATTGTTGCTCACGTTGCTAGACTCACACAAGCAGATGCAGGGGCTTCGGAGCCCAGGCAGCAGGAAGGCAGAGTCTGCTTGAAAGATGTCTGCTTTTGAGATGAGATGGCATCTTGACAACTTCGGGACTGATTCCTGGCTATTAGGACTGTGTCTTCTTAGATGTCAGCTCATTTCCTTGTAGAAAATGAAATCCGATAAAAGCTGGTTTATCTGGTCTTCTATCAAGTGGAACATTTTGTATTATATCATATCCTATTTATGACCCCAAGGCACAGCAAAATGGTGTTCAGGGTCACTTTGGAGTTGAGGGTCTTCTGAATTACATTATCATTCTTTTGAAAGTTGGCGATTGTGGCAGATGTGGCCATTTTCTGTTTGCCACAATGCCTGAGTCACCGCCACCAAAGCAAAGATTTCTGCAGCCTGGGAGGATTTTGAGTGTGTGTGTGTGTGTACCTGAATGTAAGAATTCAGGGCTGACATAGAACAATGAGTCATAGTCAGCTTGGAGAGTGACACTCCCCATTCACCAGAGAGGGATCTAGGGAAAGAGCTCAATTAGTAAAGTGCCAGCTTTGCGATTGTGAGGTCCTGAGTGGCTCACATCAAAGCCAAGCACAGACCCACGCACTGGAATCACAGTCTGAGGATGAGGGGGGAGACACAGATATCTGGAGCTGATATCATTAACCAGTTAGCAAGCTCCAGAATCAGCTGGAGTCCTGTCTCAAGACACAAAGTGATGACACCCCACCTCGGCTTCTAGCCTCCATATGTGCAAACACACACCGGTATGCCACGTGCACTGAGCTCTATGAACATGTACCTACAACACACACACACACACACACACACACACACACACACACACACACACCCACATACATCCTAGCAGCTGGTGCCCTGGAAGGTTGGCTTCACTGTGGAATTGTTTGGTTGAGGCACAGGAAGCAAGGGAACCCAAACCTCTTGGATTCCATGATAAAAGGAGTTACTCAGTTTCATTTCATTAAAGACTGTGTGGCTGGATTATTTGCATTACACACATGGGCTCTTTTCTGAGGAATGCAGTAAGTGGTTTCTTCCTTGTGTGCAGGTAGCATCTGCCAACCTGACCTGTTGATGGATAATTGCCTGACAGCTGAGCCTTTGATGCTAAGCTTCATTTAGGTAGAAGAAAAGTTTCCACTCCTTAAGAGTCCTGGGTGGTCTTGTCTGCTTTCCATCCCCACCCAGGAAAGCTACCCATTACTGGGGACCGGGTTGGGGCAGCAAACACAGGACACTTTCCCCAGTGTAAAGTGTGAGGTGGAACCCACCAGCAAACTCTACTGAAAACAAACAAGTGCTAAATTAAAAAGAATGTTAACTACAGATCAGCTGCCTTGGCTCCTGACAGCAGATTTAATTCTTCCCTCCTCTCACCTGATGGAGCTTTGCCTGCAGGGTTTGCATCAATTATCTGCCGACACGTGGAAAATGATTGATGAGCTGCCTGCGGCGCTGGAGTACACTTTGTCAACCGCTCATCATTTATACATCTTATCTCTGCCAGAACAAAAGATAGGACAGCCCACACTGATGACGGGGATGGGAAGGCAGGTGTGGGGGGGAATGGGGTGAAGGCAGAACCGTTGGGGCCCCCGCAGAGACCAGCAAGGTGAGGACGCTCTAAGTTGGGGACTCCGAGTGCTCTGGTCAGCTCTGCTCTTGCCATGGGCTCTGATTTTGTGAAAACTGTTTGGCTGTCCACTCCAGAAGGACTGGAGATGCAGGGAGCTGCATGCAATTTTAATTAGAGCACCGCCTAGGAGGAGGGTTGGAAGCAGCTTTGCAGCCATTTCCACAGGTGGCCTTGTGCTAGCAGACAGAGAGGAGTCAATCAGGTTGTTGGATCTAATGTGTGTGTGTGTTGTGTACGAGTGCATGTGTGCGCAAACATGTTTGTGTGTATGGTGTGTGTGTGTGTGTTTGAGAGAGAGAGAGAGAAGGAGAGAGGGAGAGAGGGAGATAAGTGTCTAGGAAAGTTTTAGAAATTGGCCCTCTTTGATAATGGTAGGCTGAGCAGTGAAAATTATGATTTATTTTTTCCTTAAAGCTGATGTAAAGCTCAAATGTTTTCTCTCAGAGTGGAAACAAAGGCTGGTGGCAATGCAATTTGTTGCTCGTTCCTTACCTGAATGGGACCTGAGTCTTAATGTCCATGTTGAGAGGTGGACAGAAAATACTGGGTCCCATGGATGTTTCAGCCGTGCTGGTATTCTCTGACTGGATAACAAAGATGATGGCCATTATTTCCAGTAACCCCTGCATCCAAAACAGTCCCTCATGGACCTGTCTCTGTGATTTCACTGTCTTAAAGGCAGCCCGCATATTGATTTTTTCTTTCTTTGAAAAAGAGGGTACTAACAAATATAAAGTCAAGTGACTTAGCTATATCCTTTGAAAAACAGGTCTAACAGATTACTTGGTAATTGCTCATTAGCTAGGGAGGAATTCAGGAAGGTATCATCGGTTTTGTAGTGTAATAGGAATTTTCTTCTGATAGAATTTGATACCATACTTAAAGTTATTAAATAAAAAATAATGAACCACGAGCATAATTATTACGTTAACTTTAAAAAGGAGATGACAGGGCTACAAGGTAGCATCATGGTGCAAAGAAAGGAGAGCACACGAGACCATCACGGAATCAACACTCCCAGCATCACTAATGGATCCAGCACCTCAGGACAAGAATTCACTGGGGTTTAGGAGTCCTAAAGCAGCCTCTTGAACTTGATGATAGATTTTGTTGCCACGACTAGATGAAGGGCCATCTTTAGCTGCACTGAACTGTTGGATAAAGTAACAGGTGACTCATCATCACGACATCACGTGTTGTCACAGACAGTTAATAGAGCCTGCATCAGCATGTAGCGGGCCCTTTGGGACCAGTGGAGAAAGATGGCCACTGAGAGGCCACAAGTCCATTATGTCCCAGTTTTTGGTAGACATGCCCCAAGGATCTGGTTGAAAGGCATCTCTTGCTGAGAGAAAACCCTTGTAGGCCTCTCCTAACCCCAGAATTACTAACTGGAAGGTAGTGATCATTAAGTCCTAGAGTTGAACACAGATGGAGTTGTGGTTCTAAAGCAAGGATCAAGAGGATGACTTAGGAAGTGAAAAGAACCAGGACAGTCCTCGGGGAAGATATTTCAAGAAGAATAGCCCATGGGAGCTGTATATTGCCCTTTGCAACCCTAGACATTTTTCACTGTGCAAACCTGTTTAAACCTGTACAGGTTTAATCTGTGACATGGAACGACGAGCCTTAAAGACATATCAGCAAGCTGGAAGCATGCGATTGCTTTGAGATGAGTTATAGTCTAGATTGAGGTGGGAGCCTCGTGTACTGCTGCGGACTTTGAGTTTTCTCCTGTTTGATAGCACTCGAACCTTCCATCTGGTGGGCAGTCACTTATTTGACATTCATCTTCAAAGCTCTGGAAGGTACTGGTGTTATGTCTTAGACTGCTATACCACAATGTCACTAACCAGGTGACTTAAACAATATAAATATGATATCTCAGAAAACTGGAATGAGGGTGTCTTTAGGGTTGGCTCATTCTGCAGGCTGTGAAGAGCATTCATCTCTGCCTCCTCCCCCACTCCCCTACGTTGCATTGCTTGGTTTTCAGGAGGGATCCCACTGTGTCCTCACCCCGTCTTTCCTCTTTGTGGACATTATTTATTTGGACCCACCTTCATGCCTTATTTGAGCTTGATCGTCTGTGATGACATCATTTTCAAGTAAGATCACACTCAGCAGGGCCTGATTAGAACTTTAGTGTCTTTTCAGTAGGACATAGTTCAACCTCTAACTGAATCCTTGGGATCCAAGAATCCTTGGGATCCTTCTTTTATTTGGTTCCAGTGTTTGAGATAAATCTTGCTAAACACCCTTGCCAGACCTTGGGATCTACCTCCCTCAGCCGCCTCAGTGCTGGGATCCCAGGCATGTATTGCCACATTCAGCAGTCAGGGAGCTTCATGCACACAAGTCCATACTTCCTGCTTCTTGTAATTTCAGGTGGGGGTTTGTCTTGAAGAGAAAACTATCTTGTAGTTATGGGATAGCTTCTTGTGAATATTTGTTAAATTGAGAAATAAAGGAGACTTAAAACTCTACATTTTCTTGGTGAGGGAAAGGAATTGGTTTGGTTTTGTTTTCTACTGCTGGGGTGTTCTACTGAACCCCAGGTCCAGTCCTTGGTTGCTTGAGAGAGGCTCTTGTTGTGTAGCCTAAGACTTGATTCTCTTGTGTCTGTGTCTCAAGTGTCAGGCTTACAGGGATGTACCTGTGTAACTGGCCAACAGCATTTTAAGTATGCAGTTTACATTTGTCCTAGGTACATACATGTACAAGTCATGAAATCGGCAAATTAGAAACTAAGAAACTTAGAAAGGGGTTTCTTGTAAAATATGCCTCGTATGTAGCCGTATCTTGCATGTAATCTTCTGTCTTCTTTATTTATGGAAGGTACACAGGGGAGAAGTAGCCCATACTGATTCTGGTTTTGAAGAAGTCAGTTCTCTGGTCTGGGAGTTTATTTTCTTGAGAAAACATTGACACTTGAGTGATAAAACATCCTTATAGAAACTTTTTATTGAAAACTTGTTTTAAAAAAAAAACAAACACAGCCAGTAACAAACTTGGTGTTATCTGGACTCTGACTTGAACCTTGGTAGTGAAAGGATGTCTTCTACGAATGATTAAATTTTGAGTTGGCAAGGGATGAACAGCTGCCTTTTATCTTCCAGAACTATCTTTTATTTATGAATAAATATGTTTTAATAGGCAAATAAGAAGTGTGACTATATTTTATTATTAAAATATGTCCAAAAATAGAAATTAGAAAAATTAGACACATAAATTGGAGAATATATATATATATATATATATATATATATATATATATATATATATATATATGTCTGTCAGGAGGCAGAGGGAGGGAGATCTCTACAAGGTCAAGCCCAACCTGGTCTATTTAGCAAGTTCTGAATAAACCAGGGCCTCATAATGAGACCTTGTCTTAAAAATGTAATTGTGTAAAATAGAGGCTCTGCTCAACATTTTTGTACTTAAGTTTTCTGTGTTTATGTGTACCTATCTATATAGGAATACTGAAGACACATTTTAAAAACCATGTAGGTCTCACATCTGAACTTTGACTTGGGGTAAGGATGCATAAGGATTCAGCCAGAGTTGGGATCCCTTTAAGATACTTGATTAGGAAAGAGGACTTGCTTGGGAGATAGCTCATTCTGTAAAACATTTGCCTTGCAAACACTCAAGTTTCATCCCAGAATCTTTGGCAAAGAAAAAAGAAAAGAAAAGAAGAAGAGAAGAGAAGGCAAGGGAAGAAGAAAAGGGAGAGAGGGGAGAAGAGAAGAAAAAATGGAAAGCTAATCCTGGTTTCTTGTGCAGTGCATGCAATCCCAGCACTGGGGAGTCATAGAAAGCAGATACTTAGCTTGACTGGCTAGTCAAGCTAGTCTACTTGGTGAGCTCTAGTGAGAGACCTTGTCTCAAAACAAAGAAAACAAAGTGGGCGGTGCCTAAGGAGCAACTAGCCAAGCTGCCCTTGCCCACTCCTCGTGTGATCTTCTCCCAGGACTGTGGTCCTGAAGGATCTGGGGGATGACAGAGGAAATGGTTAAGAACTAGGACAATGCTTGGAGAAAATATCATTTCAAGAGGAATAGCCCACGGGAGCTATATATTGCCCTCTTCCAACTGCGGACACTTTTCACTGTATAATTCCCTGTTTAAACCTGTACAAGTTTAATTTGGGATTTAAAAATAATGGCTGAAACACAGATGCATGTTGTCATGACAAAAGGCTGCGGTTTAGAGACCGACTAGAATAGTACTTGTTTTCACTCCGAAGCACTCACCCGCACCCCACTTTCCCCCAGCATGCCCCTCACTATCGGGAAAATAGGTCCCCCATCAAAGGCTGGTTTTCCAGAGCTGACAGCTGCCTCATGCCATGGGCTGGGAGGAGGGGCACAGACTCCCCGGCAGCCTTTCCGTGGACCGAACCCCTTCTGTAGTCTCTCCTCGCAGGACAGCGTCATTTAACTTCAAGCTCTGACATCCTTCCCATTTGTATTTCACATAAATAAACAGGCATCCCCCCTTTGCCCACCTCCCCCAGGTCAGGCATTCCTCAATTATAGTCTTAAACCTGACCAAGCGAGAACAAATGGTGACCTTAAGTTATATCCCACAGTCCTATCTCATGTTGGGACTCACAGAGCTTTCGTGGTGTTTTCGTTGACAGGCTGCTTGTAGATAGAACAGTTTTCCATAAGGAATTGAAATCATACATCAAATGTATTGTTTTATATGTAAGCCACTGGAGACCAATGAAAGCAGTTGGTAGGGCCCAAATACCATTACAAACAGATTTATGGTAGTGTGTTTTCTCCCACCTTTTTCTAGAAGTTATTACTTTAATCTTAAGAATTTATGTAAGTGTGCCTGTGGCTTTTATATGGGTTAGGCATTCACTTTGAGACTTTTAGCTATTTAGTGGCGGGGTGTTTAAAACAAGTGTTATCAAGGAAATAATTTTGCCTTTACATCATTTTTTTTTTTTATATTTGCCTCTGAATGCTACATATAGAATAGCCAGTTGGCGATATAAAAGAGTTATTGCCAATGTCATGGAAACTTATCTTTCTAGTGCCCTTTAGTTTGGTGTATTCATTCACACTTCTAAAACGCCAGCAGAGATAAACACGCAGCATTTCTGTTTGCTGCCAAATCAGGAAGAAATAATAAAAAAGTAACAAATAACCTTTGTGCCTGCCTTCCTGGATTATTTCAAAGACAGAGAGCATTAGACTTTGGAGCAATTAAACTCACCCTGGTGTATGTATATTTGCTAAAATGGCTGGAAAACATTTTTTTCTTTTGCCTGGCCCTATAGTAACAAACTCAACCTTCAGACAGAAAGACCCTGAGTGATGTCTTAGAAGATGAATCGGATGACCTCGCACGACCCTGCTCATTTACCACGTCAATCTTTCTTTCAACTAAGCCACATATCAGAATAATTTTTGCAAACTGTTCTACCTTTTAGCCTTTTAGGTGCACACATGCCTTGTGAATGTACCATCCTCATGAACATACTTGCCTGGGCATTGTCCACACACCTGTGCGTATACAGGCTTGTTTTCTAAGGGCACTGATAGAAACTGATCAGTCACTCCTAGCCCAGTATGTCCCAGGATAACCGAGCTGATATGTGTAAACTGTGGTTTACACTTGGTGTACAAGGAACTGCATGGACTAAGGACTGCTCGGTGGGTGAAGTGCTTACTGTGCAAGCATGTGGATCTGAGTTCAATCTCAGATCCCAGGAAAGAAGCCAGATGTGATGGCTTACACTTGTAGTCCAGCGCTAGGTGGATGAAGACAGGCATATCTCTGGGGCTTATGGGCTAGCCACTCTAGCCTAATAGATGAATTCCGGCCAGCAAGACATCCTATCATCAAGGGAAAAAACATAGATGGATCCTGAAGAACGGTGTTCAGGGTTGTCCTCCAGCTTCCATGTGCATGCCTCCTTATTCCCTTTGACCTTTTCTTGTCTGAATTTAACAAGTGAACATTGACATGTGGCTGCATTTGCACATCTGCACTGCCAACAGTGGACACTGGTTGGGAAGTTGACACTGTTGTCTCAATTTGTTTTAGAATTACGGCAGAAATAGACACACATAGAGACCTAGCAAGATCTAACAACTACATCAAACCAACGTGGTAAGGGTTAGCCTTCTCAGTTACTGAGATCAGAGAACAGGTGCACTGAGTTTTAGCCCACTTCAGGTCGTGGAGAAGAAGGTGAGCTTTTCAAGTCCTATTCCCAAGAAGAACTGAAGAGGGAAAATGTCTCTCTGGGGATGGATGCCCATTTTCAATGTTATTTGGGAAGAGGAGTAGACCAGAATCAATTTTCTGACTCTGTTTGGTTCAGCCTTACAGAACACAAAAGACACTTCTCACGGATTGAGAGTTTGTGCTTAAGATCTGTCCCTTTCTGAGCCAATCTACCTCTGAGGGGCACAAGCTATTCCACTACATATGCATGTTTACCTTAAGGATTTTTTACAGCTGATTGCTTTCCTAAGACTAAAGACACCAGAGAAGTTCTGAAGAAAGTTACATCTGTGAAAGAAATCTCCACTCACAAGTGTGCCTCTTCTCTACCACAAGAGAAGGGTGAGATTATTGCTGCTAACTCTTAGCAATGAAAGATGCCCAGCAAGTCGTCAGAACAGGCTGCTCTGCATCTCCACACTCTACCTGAATTGCTCCCCAGTCCTAGCTCCCTACTGAAAATGCCTTTCTTTGTTTCTTTGGAGCATTTCATTTAAACCTGAGCTACTACTCTTTCAGGTTGACTTAATCACCCATGCTAGACTCAGACATACATGAGGGAAGCACTCACCATTAAACACATGTTGGTTTCTGTGCTTTTATTGCGTGTGTGTGTGTGAGAGAGAGAGAGAGAGACAGACAGACAGACAGACACAGAGAGAGACAGAGAGAGACAGAGAGAGAGAGAGAGAGGGAGGAGGCCAGGGGTCATGTTGGATATCTTTCTTAATTGTTCTTCACTTTATTATTTTGGAGACAGGGTCTCCTCACTAGTTCTGGCAGAATCCTGACTGATTCTGCCTTACTGGATGACCACCAAGCCCCAGGCTTCCACTTCTCTCCTGGTATTATAGGTGTGTGCCTCTGTGCCTGGATTTTTTTTTTTTTTTTACATGGAGTCTATGGGATCAAACTCAGTTTCTGATGCTCCCTCAGCAAGCATTTTTCCTGACTGAGCCATGTTCTTAGTCCTGTGTTGTTAATCTTTTCTTCCAAGGATCCATCCCAGCCAAGATGTATGGAGGATGCAGAGTAGTGTTTCCTTTCTTCCTTATAATGCTTTGACCAGCAGTGGATTACAAAAAAAAAAAATGTGTATTTTTTTTCAAAGCACAGTTTTACTACTTTGAACTATCCTAACAATATACACTGCCTAATATGCTGGCTTTGGATTGCCAATCTCTTGTAATGACTAAAGATCACCTGTAATTAGCATGCAGATTGTTGTAGAGTAAATGAATGCAGATACGCGTGCCATGTTCCTACTCCGAAACAGGTTAAGTATTCCCCACCTGATGTGTCTCCTGCCATTAATTTGCTGAGTAAACACTCTTTTTATAGTTGAAAGATCAGTTTCATTTCAGCCTGATTATCCCAGCCATTCCAAATTAGGTTTGTTCAAATTAATGAGACTTTATTAGATTAGAAAGGTGACCTGGACTGGAGATTATACTCTTGTCACAAATCTCTCTGACACTGGACCGGTGTCTAGCTTGTGAGCCCCTTTAGTGCTCAGCAATAATGCACAATTCTTCTTGAGATCTGCAAACCAGAGTGCTACCTGCCCCTTCAGCTTTGGCCTTTGACCATGGATGCAAAACACCTGTCATCTAACCCTTCCCGTCTTTGCCCAGCTATGGTGTCTTCATCCTAACGCTCGCTGACTTTTCTGTGTGAGCATTGCAACACCTGCAAGCTGCCCCCTTGCACAGATTCTCCTCTTGACTGACAGGACTTCCCCGGGTGGGCAAGTTTGGAGAGAATTCTTTACACTCTTCCCCTTCTCTCCATTCATGGCTTCTCATGGGCTAGCAGACGCTTCTGGCTTGGCAGAAGCTGGCCAAGCCTTTAGAGCTTGGCTTACTCTTCATGCAGACGGTTCCTTTACTTCTTTTAGTTTTGGGGTGCATGCAGTTGAGTTCATCTCAATTCCTGGTTAATGCCACACCACCAGTGGGCTCTTATGAAGCACTCTCCACTCTGTGTAGCTACACATTTCTAATAGTATCATGGTAAATGATCCAACCTAAGAACTGGAGTGTAGATGTTATCCTTTTTTCTATTCTAGGCTAGGTTGGTATAATCATGGCATTGAATTTTGTGTTAAATGTGCTATTCCGAATAGGTGTGATGTAGTTCATATATGTAATCTCAGTACTCAGGAGGGTCATGGCAGATTCAAATCCAGTTTATTTACATAGTGAGTTCCAGTTCAGCCAGGGTTCCATAAAAGAGCCTGTCCCCCCACCCCCCAAAAAAAGAAAGAAAAACAATAAAGAAAGAAAGAAGAAAGAAAATAGAAAAGCAAAAAAAAAAAAAAAAAACCCAACATTAATAATAATAGCTATATATTATTTAAAAGATTTGGGGGGAGCAGGGCGGGGTTGAGACAAGGCTCCGTGTTGTAACAGTGACTGTCCTCGAACTCACTCTGTAGACCAGACTGGCCTTGAAATCACAGCCATCCACCTGCCTCTGCCTCCCGAGTGCTGGGATTAAAGGTGTGAGCCACCACCACCTGGCTTTCAAAGACTGTTAACACAATTTATGCAACTGCAGGATATGCTGCTTGGTCTTTAGATCTGATAAAAGCATGCAGGGGTCGGGCTGGATCTGCAAGCCTTGCACATGTGAGCCAGGCGCTCCTTGCCTGAGCACATCAGTATGCAGTCTCAGAGTTCTCTTTCCACAACGACGTAGGTATGAAGAGGAGGCCTGCTAGAGTCTGAGTGGATGTGGATGACATTTCCACAATCCAAATTGAATATTTCCTTTGCAAGAACAAAGTAATAACTCCTTGTCAAGCCGTAAAAAAGTAAATAAATACCCCACAAGGTAAGAAATAGGACCTTAGCAAACCAAAAATTGTCAGGATATGCAAGACGGAGGGAAAGCCATTGCGGCTCGCTCTACAAAGAGGAGAAGCAGGGGAAGCAGTCAGTGCCTGGTCCTGGCTCCATCATGAGCACCTTCTTCAGCACCTCTGCTGTCTCAAGTGTTGACTGAGGGTGGTGGGCTCTAGAGTATGCCTTAGTTTCAGTTTTCACCATTGGCTGGGCTGTACCACCTCTCATACTCATTCAGTGTTCATCTTGAAAGCACTGGGCACCCGTTTCTCCCATGTCACCGTCTCCAGTACTGCAGTAACACAGATGGAGGGAAGGTGAAATCCCAGCCTCTGGATGTCTGCAGGGGTGATGTGAAATCTGTGATGTGAGCGTGGGAACAGGAGGTATGTCTTGCAAACATCTCTCTTCTGGCCTGCCTGAGAGCTTGCAACTCCACAGGCCTTGCATTGCTAGTTCTTGGAGGCCTTGAGGCTGTTAGAGGCCTCCATTAAAATGCAAATGTCCCTTTCAGCTCATTATCGCCTAAATCATCCATGGGGATTAATTTATCAGATCCTTTCCCATCAGACACCTGGCTGGAAACAGAGCCTGTGGGAATGGGCACCTGGCTGACAGGGAAGCCTCTGGGAGGAGGGAGGGGAGGTTGCACAGAGGAGGTGAGGATGTGCCCCAAAGCCACCCCAAGCTCCCTAGAGTTTGGCCAGCTGCCAATCCTCACCAACTCATCTCTACCCTGACCATTAAAGTCTAACTTGGCCGAACGCATGGAGGCTATGGCTGTATCCTTGGGGGGAAGCTCGGAATGAACTAGAGGAGAATGTGCACAAAGGTCTCCAGTCAGCCTCCGGCCCTCCTGAGCCTGCACGTTGCTGCAGAGAGCCCTTTAGTGCTTGTCACTTGATGACAGAGGCCTTAGAACCAAGTTCTTTATTAGTCTGTCCTGAGGCCCAGCCTGTTGTATAAGGCAGCCATTTTGAGGCCTGGACAGATCCTGTCGGACAGCTTCAGTTGGGATGTTTGTGTGGCGCCTCATCCGCTTTTGTCCGCTTTTGTTTGACATACAAACAACTCTTTGAAAATGTATGCTTGGGCCTTGCCTCACAAAGGGGTCTCAAGAGTGTTGTCTGAGGCATTTGGGCCTCCTCTGTCACTCACACAAAAATGTGCCCCTCCCCACCCCTGCAGGACAACTCCCCCAACAACCTGTGCTTTTGCCTAGGCTGACCCTGGTCCTTTAACATGTCAGAATGCACTAAAAACACTTTGGCTGTCATAACAAGGCAAAATGAAGTCTTCACAACCTGTCTGTTAAACAGACCTTCTTGGGTATTGCTTTCTGTCACCTCTCTCTAGATACAGCTTGCCTGGATATGTGGGCAACAGACCCATGAGCCTTTGTTTTCGCTCACTGTTGTGTGAAATTCCCCCCTCATTCATTAATCATCCCTTTGCCTATTTATCCGGGTGGCAAGTATAGCGAACACACTTAGCGTGTGCTTTTGTTTGGGTGGCACCTTTTGTGAGGACCAAGGCAGAGCTAATTATTAACTGCAAAAGGAAGGCAAAACTCTCAGCAAAGAGCCAAATGCTGCATACATCAAGACTCTGTGTGTGTGTGTGTGTGTGTGTTTCAAACTCAAAGAACTTTCAGCCAAGCAACTGGGGTATCTTTATTTAGCTGGGAGTTGAGGGGAGAAATGCCAGCGCTCTCATAATTAATAGAAGCAGTCTATTAAAACCCAACTGAGCAGACGATGTAGGGACCCTGTGTGCGGCCCTGGACAGCCCAGCTTGAGCCTCAGGACCCAAACAGGGCTGGGCAGCTTCAGAGGCGAGGTCTAAGTGGGCTCCTCCAATCTCTGAGTTTGTATTTCCCAAAGTTTAGAGATTCTCGTTGTGAGCTTTCAATGCCTGTTCTCCCTGCATTGGACTCTGGTTA